>JAQFZW010001883.1:0-21783 GCA_034687055.1 Heteromurus nitidus
AGGGGAAATGGATCCGGTAAACATGTGTGATTGTGTGATTCCTCTATTCATTTCCCTATTTGCCCACTTTTCCTTTTATCATTTCCACCATTTTAGTTAGTTCTCCTCCAGTCTTCCCATTCAGTCTCGAGAGAAAGACGTCTGTGTGTGTGTCTGTCTTTTGTGAGTTGCTGGTGAGCCGATGACGATGAGAAACGAGAGGAGAAAAAGCTCATGTCTCACTCTCACTTCCTATTTTCCTCCTCCTGAAAATCTACAAAATAATAGTTATCATTGGATCGACAAAGGGTCGACGGCGTATTTACCATTTTTTTCTTTCTCTTTTTCTCTGTATCCGCTTCCCCGGTTTTGTTTGGTTTTTAGGAACGTCGCCCGCCGGGTGGTAGTAGTGAGCCTTGCGAAACATACATTTACTCTCATTTCTCCAAAAGTCTCGAATGAAAAGGAATAGGAGAGTTGCTATTTTCGCGTGCCGTCTTTTTGATATTTTCCTTATAAATGTGGTAAGTTGTGTTCGTACATTTTGGAGATACAAGAAGTATTGGTGACAAAAGAGACGGTGGTGCTGTGCTGGTATAGTGGCCCTGGTGTGATGCAATATCAAGGCAATTTGATCTAATCTTTTGAGCAAACACTGTAAATCCTTTTGACTGAGGAGAGACGAAGTTGTATTTTCTCTTCTTTTCCCTACTTCGCTCTCGCTTTGCCATCCTCTCTGCCAGAAAAAAAGTGGATGTAATGAATAAAGGGAACTATGGCATTAGGGAAAGGAGGAGAAAATGTAGAATATTGTTAGGTAGTCGTAGTCTCGTAGTTTGGGGATATATGGGATGTTTTCTTTGGCATAATGTGTGTTGATATATGCTTTGTATGTGCTGGACGGTGCTTAAGTGCTTTTCTCCATACGCTATATTGTATCCGGGAGCCTGAAGCGTATATAAAATGGAGGAGAAGAAAGGCAACTTTTTCCCCAACTCTCCAACAGCATCCCTGGAAGCGGTGGTGCAGTGGACAGAGTTGAAAAGGAAGGAATGACTGGAAAGAAACGCTACTAGAGAGAGCCTTGTGTTATGTGTGTGTTCGTTGTCAAGGGGAAATTAAAGTTGTTCCTTTGAATGATTGTGAGAGGATGATAAAAGGGAACTTTTCTTAGAAAAACGAGGAAACACATGCACACACTCAAACATTACAAGAGAATCAGACATTTTGGGGACTAGTGGAGACGGGGAGAGGGGAAATGATGTGATCTGCGAGAGAGGGTTGAGGATCCTATATTCTCGTCCCGTCCATCGTATTCAATTCCAGTCTCCAACGCTTCCACTATTGAACATTATTACATAGGTGGAGGTCTCTTCTTTGAGGAAAAAAACTAATTGTAAGTCGGCACGTGGTCTTGTCAAATTCCAACTCTCCTTTTGTCAACTTGACTACCGCGTGAAGGTATTCAATAGCCAAAAGGAGCGAGGAGAAAAAAAACATGCTCTCTCTCTCTCTCGGCTACCTGGGCACAACTGTAAAAATACCTCGTCGATATTATTATTCCCTTTTTTACTCAATTTACATGAGTTTCGGAGAAGGGAAAGAAAGGTGAAATGCAGAGGAGGATGAGAGGCTTCATCCAATTCATCCTCAACAGATACACATATTCATGTACACATTTCCAAATAAAAGGATTATCTTTCTTTGTGTTGCGAACTAGTTCGGAGAAGTCCATGACTAAGAATAAAATGCATTTTTATACGATTTTTTTTATTGAATATGGAACATGTTGTCGTAAAAAACATGGATTTTTTTTGGTGGGGAACGATATATTTTCGACTTTATGGAATTTTTTACGGTATTCCCTTTCCACTTTTTTTATATTCGAAAGAAAATATGGACAACAGAAGAATAAGAAGAAGAAATGGAAACTTTTTTTCGGATGCAACTTTGCGACTTCCTTTCTGGAAGAAAGTTGGTGCTTTCTCCTTCTGTGTATTATGAAGAATGGGGTTGTGAAGGAAATTCATGGGAGAAATATATTCCTTTTATATTAGCCATTTTTCACTTGAGAAACCTAGTCTCATGCTCCTCTCGGCTGTGAACGAACTCTGGAGAATTCGGGATTAGAGGAGAGAGAGAGGGAGAGATATCGATGTACGCAATAAATGTTTGGAAGCGTGAGAAGATAAGGAAGTAGGGCTTTGCTCGATGCTTTTTTCCTCATCTTTGATTGTGTAACTCGGCAGTAGTATATAGTTCGTGGTGGAAAAATATAAGAATAAAAAGTTGAGAAGGAATACAGGAAAAGTTTCATTTTTACTGTTGCCTCGGTAATCCGTCAATTTGGCAAAAGTTAAGTTGGCAAAAAGAAAAAGAAAAACTTTGGACTGGGCAAAAATAATAATATTGAGTAACTATAAGCAAACTTGTTACTGTTACAATTATGGTAACGGAATCAAAAATATGTGTATGTAAGAGTGAACCTGGTCAAAATGACTACTTACACTATTACTCTCAGTTTCAATTCATTTTGTTTCATTTTCCACGGATTTTTTTTTCGTTTGAAAAAGCAAAAGCAAGTTTTGCCAAGTTGACTCGCAATCTAGGAGCAATTCCAGGAAGGAGCAGTCGTGCCATGTATATTCTGAATTGAGAATCAGTAGTGCGGAGGAGGGGAAAGAGAACAGAGAGAGAATATATATCCCAATTCCATCGATTCCATCCAATCTTTCCTTTTCTTCACGAGGTTAAGATATATGTACTGGAGCCTTGTTCCTTTCGATACTATATTCTCTCTCATCTTTCTTCTCCAGATTCCTATTCATTTCCCACCAGATATCTTGCTCTCTCTCTCACTCGCTCTCTCTCTCTTTCCTCAAGTCTGAAGTGAACAAATACTTTGACAGACACGAAGAGAATGAGAAAGGGAGCGAAGGCTATGTGGTTACTCCGTCGATATCGGGGAACGTGGATTTCGCCCCTTTTTGAATACGAATTCCTTCCCTGGAAATGTAAGAATAGAAACAAGTTTTTCCCCTTCTTCTTCTTCTTAACCATCCTTTGCCAGCGGAATATATTGCATTCTTTCTTCGTAACATTTGCACAAGCCCACATATATTCCAGCCTATTTTTTCCCTATCAAATTCGGATGTTGAAGAGAGAGAGAGAGAGAGAGAGAGAGAGAGAGAGAGAGAGAGACGGGGAGTTTGCTCTGAAGCTTCAAAGCCCAACTTTTTTTTCATGAGTAAGACATCATTTCTTCTTCGTTGTGTGACACGCAAAGTTTTTTTTTCTTCCCGAGTTGAGGAAGATGATGATGATTATGAGGACGATACGATGGGAAGATTTTTTTGACGAGTTCTTTTCATCACGCACATATTTCCCCACCCGCGATCTGATGAAGGGAAAAAGCAGTTTTGACTGATAGGAATCCAGGGACGGATGTGAGAGAAGCATCGTGATGAGTTGGAGTTGAGTTTAATGTGCCACTTACGAACAAAAAAATCTCTACTCTCTCTCTCTCTCTCTCCATCTAACCATATAGACACACTCTCCATAACCAGTGGGTTATCATTAGCAAGCAAACCACGGAAAAGTTCACAGACATAAAACGTCATTGCACGTCGTCGCACTTGAGGAGTACTCCAACACACAATTTCTTTTCGTTGCAGCGAAATTTTTTTATAGAAAAAAAATATATTTTTTAAACCTCAGAGTGAACTGATTGAGGGAAGGAGCACGAAGCGAGTAGAAAATCAGGGCGAATGTTGAACCATTTCACTATTTTTTTATATTATGTGTGTAAGATATGTTCATATAACGTATTTAAGTATATATTTTATATGCATTTTTCCGTCAGCTTACTCAGATGAAAGAAAGAAGAAATTTTCTTGCCAAGAAAATATATCTGCTGAGATGTAAAGGATATATAAGGCAAAGTTTGTCAAAAGCGAGCTGCGGGTATGAGGTTTTTCCGAACTCTTGAAATGCCTCAATCACGCTCATTCAATGATCAACGCATACTAGAATAACGGAATTTTGTGAATATTGGATGAGACGATGAGGAAGATGAACACTGGTTTTTTTAGGATTTTATTTGGGATTTTATTTTATGGTTTTTTCTTCGGCATTCATCTAGCAACACATTCGAAATTCTGAGATTTGAGGAGCGGATCGAAAGGTTGTTGAAATGAGGAAGGTCACACGTGGGGCCATCGTTGTAATGAAAATATAAGTAATAATACTTAATGTGCATTCATAATGTGTCTAGCGAAAAGAAATACAGGGAAAAAATATTTTTTGTCCATATTTATGCTCTGAATTGAAGTATACAGC
This sequence comes from Heteromurus nitidus, assembly GCA_034687055.1. Lineage (NCBI taxonomy): Eukaryota > Metazoa > Arthropoda > Collembola > Entomobryomorpha > Entomobryidae > Heteromurus > Heteromurus nitidus. Next base: position 4,318 of record JAQFZW010001883.1, read on the forward strand.
TGAAAAGTCTATTTAGTAATGAGCGGAGGGGAGTAGTGCAGGTGTGTGCTAAATGCTTTCTTGGAATTGCAATTCTTTTTCTGAGCTGCCTGTTGTGAGCATATGGAGCGGAGCGAGTATAAAAAGGCCAGTGTCAGCCAAGTTCGGTATCAGTCGCTCTGATAATTTCACGCTGATCGTTTGCAAGCTCCTTCGGCAATTTGACAATTTGAAGGAGTAACAACTTTTGGCCAAATGTATGGTCCAAAAGAAGTGCAAATCTGACAAATATTAGCACAAAGGCCCATTTTTGATTCAATATAGCGTAAAACGATGTTCACGTTTCTCGATGATTCTCGTAGGGTATGTTACTTACTCGTACAAGTCTTTCTTCACAGACAGTAAGTTGGAGAAGTAAATGAAAAATTTAATTTTTGCTTGACAGTATATCACCATCACTTTTATATATATTATATTATCAGATAAAGATTGACCACTTTTAAAATATTTTAGAGTTCGGCTCAACTAGACTGAAGAAGATGCGAGGTAGTCATCGTCTTCATTTTACAATTTGTTTGTTACTTGCGAGTTTGAGTATAAAGAATAAGCTCGAGTCGCGCTACAAAATTCTTGTCCAGTTTCTTGCTGATTTTTCTTTTTTCTCCCATGGATTCTCACATATATTCAAAACTTCTTTTTTGTCGTTAATATTTGGGAAAAGATGTGTGAGTACATTTATTCTTCGCGTGTTCTCACTTCAAAAGAGGATCGCATGTTCCGACACTCGTGGAAGAAAAAGTACACTCCTCTTGTTCGCATACTAAAAAAGATACTTTTTTTCTCTCGCCAGCATCCCATTATCCTCATCAACTCATCATCATCATTTTGTGTCCTCCTATCCCCAAGCCTTCTCTCACCATCATTTTCACGTGAGAGAGAAAAGGAGAAAGTGAAAAATAGTGGGGAGACGAGACCAGGATGCATATCAAAAATATATTTTACAAAAAAATGTACATGCATACTTCCACACAAGAAGATGACAATATGATGTTGCACTTCTTCTAAAGTGTAAAAAAAGAACCTTGTGTGTGCTTCTTCTTCTTTCTCCTCGTCTTTCTTCCTTTCATTTTCATCTCCTTTTTTCCTCGCTCCTCAGAAAAAAAGTGAGGAGCGGGGAAAACGACAGAAAAAAAAGTTGAAGTAGAAAAAAAAGTGAGCAGGATTTAGTAGAAGGAAAAAAGGAAGATGAGCGGAGAAAGTGGTAGAGGACTGAGGAGAAAATAAGAAAGAAAGTTTTTCAATTAAGCTAAATTGCGCTTGAGGATTAGTTGAGTTGAATGAAAGGAGGTAAAGAAGAGAGAAGAGAAGAAAATTTTTTTGGGAGAAACACAGGAAGCCGAGTAATGATTGAGGGTATGTGGCAGGAGAAAAAGTAGCAAAAAAATATGCGCTGTAAAAGGAAGAGATGAGAGACATGTTATGCAGGGAGTCCTGGGGCGTTTGGTGCATCCGAAAAAAGAAATGGGATGATGCGCTTTTCTATTTTCGGTGGCTCCAAGCTCATCATCAGTAGATCAAGCGAACATGATGAGCAAAAAAAAGTTTTTTTTTTGCATATTCTTTTTTAAGGTTATCCCTATTCCTTCCTCTTTTCAGTTTCTTTGAAGAAAATAAGATACATTTTATCACGTTCGTATATAACTAACTTGTCTCATCTCGTTTCCAAATGATGAGTACATAATTATTTCGTCTCCTTTGAACAACAACGTCACATCATAAACGTGCTGAAAAAGGATGAAAATGAAAGAATGGTCTTCACTTGCAAACCTCTATTCCACTCTCTACACTAATTACTCATTAGTATTATTTTGCTGTTGTTAATGTGGGACGACTCTAAAGAAAAATTAAATTCTTGGACACGTGCTTTCCTCTCCTCCCTCCTCAAACGAGCTCTTTTTTTATTACTTTTCTCGTAAATTCGTTTAAACGATTAAGTGGACATGTTGAATTTTTAATTTCTTTCCTTTTTTTGAAAAAAGACGAATGTCTTGAAGAGAACTTGCACTCCAGAATTAGACCGACCTTCGCTCCATTCAATGGCGACACAAGTCACGAAATCACGGTAATTGTGATGCAAAAATTTTTTAGTTGGAAATGGGTTCGTTTATTTTTCTAAACTAAAATTCCTCGAAAGAATATTTTCAGCTGATGGGAGGAGGAAAGGAGGAGAAAAACCTTCTCTATCTGAAATACTTTTTATCCGGGCTTCAAAAAAATTCAAAGGGAAAAAGTGAAAGGAATTTTTGTGTGGATATTATCTTGAAAGGATGTCACATGCTGTGCTCCATTTTTCCCATCTCAAATTTCTTTCGCTGAATTGGGTTAAGGGAAAAGGGAAAGCTTGCCCACTTGAAATTCCATAAGAATAGCATAATTTCGACTATGTTTTTTTCCTTGTGGAATAAATGGCTTCTTGGAAAATGCCTGACTTATAAGTATTATGTAACGTGGACTGAGCGCATAGGAAGGACTACCAATTTTGATATAATTATGTACAAGAAAATTTGTCACAAGGACAGCTCCCTTTTCCTATTTACTTTACCTTTTTTTATTCAGTAAGTCAACATATATGTCCACCACCATATATACGATGATGTGTTTGTAGACCAAACTTGTTTCTTCTTCCTCTCTTTTTCCAATTTGTGAAACCATCGAAAAAAGTGATATTTATCATGGAAGCCTGAACATGCACTAATCTCCAGTGTTTGACGAAGGATGCACCCTCTATCCCCTTTTATCTTTCACCACAATTCTCAAAGAAATGACATATTAAATGGAGGCTTTTTTTGCTACGCTGGATGAAAACCTATATGGCTTTACTTCAAGTGTACAAATTCACTTTGTCCAATATTTGCTAGCCTTCATATATCGATATCGACTTGAACATCGCTGCCATGCATATATCCTCTGTCTTGTCGGAGCTGTGGAAATGTGCAACAATTTTCTCTCCTGTCAACGCACACCACCAATCAATAAATATATCCTTGTCGTTTGAAATTACTTGCAATTTAGCCCATCCATAATGCAAGTGGTGTCCTCCTTTCACCGTTCCAGTGCGCCGAAAGGCGAAGGACAAGTGTTTTTTTCAGCATGCCAAATCCGGGCACCACACCTCAGCAACAAGAAATGCAGCGAGACGCATATTCCATATTTTCACAAGTTCAAACGTCTGTTCTTCTGAAAGAAAATTATTCCTCTTTTATTAAAAAAATACGTAGTTGGCATTTTAATGTAGAGTAAGTAGCCGAACATGCCTCTAGTCTCTTTATAATGTTCTTCGAAAAGCTCAAGGTCACTCCTTCAAGAATTTGCATTTTATGTTGGCAAATGTTGATATTGCGAATTGTTACCATTTAACAATTCAGATGCAAATAAGTCACTCGTCGTTGTTGGATTCTGGTTTCTGGTAGAGCAACAATACTTCTTCCTTCCAGCTGCCATAAGGATCAGTTTTTCTTTTGAATATGAAGGGAACATGGCATTTTAGTATTCTTTCCCACATCATATCCTTCTTACGATCAGAGTGAGAAAGTGTGTATGTGTGCTCAACTTCTAGGAAAATGGGGAAAGAGAGAGAAAAGTAAAGTGAAAGAGCGATAAGAGCGTAAATAGCCGTAAGAAAGTAGTATAAATATATTGAGACACACTCACTCTTACATAACGCTACATATTACATCCTCTCCGACGGCCTCCGTCCGTCTTCCACTCTCCACTCCTTTTTTATGCATGTTCCCCCTCTCTCTCTCGCCTTCATCCATAATCCATGTGCAGGCATAAAAGGCCGATATAAATACTGAGCATATATCTCACCTTAGCAGTCACTCCCATCAATCCTCATATGAATTCCAGTATACATTTTTGTATCCACTCTCATGGCAAGAAATAAAACACTTTCTTTTCCCTCCGTTCGGATAACGTCCACATACATTTATGTATAGTTATATTATGTACTTTTGTAGCGAGTGAAAGCAAAATGTCAACAGTTCTCCTTTGGAGACGGAGACACATCCTCATTCATGCCATATTGCGAGGAAAACTAGAGCAACCAAAAAAATCACAATCCTTTTTTCATGCCAAACTCCGCATATTCCGCATACTTCAATGGGAAAAACCCTGTACTTTCTCTCTCCCAAAATATATTGTCGAGGTAAGAAATTTATAATATTTAAGAAATTGGTTCGTGACATTCAACACTGGAAAATGGTGCAAGCTCCATGAGCTGCACTATGTACATTTAAACGAGTTGAACGGGAGGAAAAGTGCGTGAATTCATATATCTCAAATGTACCTTAGCTCACTTTTTTTCCTGGAATTTGAGAGTAAAACGGGGAAAACGTTATTTCTTTTCTTTACAGCTGCTGATAAAAATGATATGATCCTCTTAAGTCAGCGCATTACATTATATCATCATCATCATCATACTTGAGTTTACCTTTCTTTATTTATTTAAGCATACATATCGCCGATATGATATCACTTTTGCGGATTGCATAAAAAAGAATAAAGAAAAGCGGCTGACTCTGACTCCTTTTTCTTTCTCCTTTTACCGTGTGTACCTAAACCACTTTTACTTTATTTCATGTGGAAGAGAGAGAGAGAGAGAGAAAAAAGAGAAAAAATGTGTCAAGTCAACCACTCTAGTTTCCCCGTCATAACTAAAGGAAATATATGGGGAAATAGGAGAGAGAGAGAGAGAAAGTATTCGTGTTTCTCTCTTCTTGTAAAAGAGAAGGAAAGGATGTAAATAGAATGTAAGTGGAAGAGAGAGAAGGACGTTTTTCATTCCTTTTATCTACTTTGAAATCCATATTCAACACTTGCATCCATATTCCTTCACACTCACACACCAACACACAAAACGAGAGAAAGCGGAGTTAGAAAATGGAAATAATATATATCCTCCAAGAGCTCGATACAATATTTTTTTGTAGGAAAGAGCGGAAGTGAAGGGGACATTGTGTATATGAGAGTGGGATTTCACACTTTTCTCCTTCTCTTTTTTCCTCTCTCTTTCGGGCTGGTGTGATGGAACTGGAAAACACTTTCTCTCTCTCTCTCTCTCACGGAGCAATCGGAGAGATTGAAGTGGTTTTTTTGTGTGTGTAAATGTGTGTGTGTGTGTGTTCCATGCGGGAGGTGTATATACACGGCCACCGGTGATGGTGATAATACAAATGTCAGCACTTGAATATTATGGCAAATGGCACTTTTGACTTGACTACTCAGTCACCAAAAGAAAGAAACTATATATTTATGTGTATAACCACACCGAAAAAAAAACTTTTTTTATATTCCCCTTTCTTAAGTCTACAAACTTTTCGACTTTCCATTTGACTTTGGAATGTGAGCACATAAAAAACAAGTATGTTTTTCACTCTGACAAAACCGTAGAAAATTGTTGGTAATCCGAAAAGGGGAGAGGAGTAAGAAGAGAAAAATGACATTTTTATGTTAGAATGTTTGTGCCCTCACAATTTTTGCATGTATAAATTTACCTGGGGATATGGCGATGATGACGGTGGTTTGTTTCCGGATTTGATCGTTGTTTTTTGTGTGAGAAAAAATATAATTTTCCTTTCTCCTTTTCTTCCCCTCGCCATCAGCAGTCGACCTTATTAAGTGGATTATTGTATATTCTCGCTTGACCGACTTTCTGAAATGGATCCATACTCTTTTCTCCCAAACAAAAACTTTATCAACATTTATTTGAGGTTTGCACGCAAGCGATAAATATATGCACCATTTAGTATACATATAAAGGGGAGTCATGTATGGAAATACTTAAAAAAGGTGAAAATGTGTGAAGAATGCAAACTTCACAGAAATTCAGAGAAGGAATATTGTAAACAAAGGAGAGATTGAATGGGATTTCTTCTTGTTAGCAAAATTCTTCCTTTTCTTCTTTTTTCCTTTTATCTTCTCGCCTTTTTTCAACATGATCCTTCCACCATGACGGGGGAGAGGTGTTTCTATAACCATTTCGAGGAAACAACTAATTTCCTTTCGTCTCCCTCCAACTTTGCATCAATCTATAAAAAATTACACCTTTTAATTCCTCACAATGGAGTTGTGCCGCCCTTTATCTCTTCGCACGAAAATGGATATCGGAATTGTGAGTAAATTGATGTTGACGTTGAACACTATTAAATGCTTACTCCTCTTCCAACATTGTCTGTCAAGTCTACCTGAGGAAGATGAAAAAATAATCTATTTTTATGGAAACGGGCAAATAAAAACCTTTGGATCCATTCTGACAAAAGGAACATTGCAAGCTTTTGCATTTCGTGATCTCCCCATCTCCTCCCCCCACCGCACACACACAAACTAAGAGGATGGAGTCAAAAGAAGGGAGGGGAAATGTTTATGTTTACATTTTCCCCTTTCATCCTCAGTCATGGCTATCATCATTACCATTATTTTCTTCCACTTTATGAGTGCAAATTACCGGAAAGTGTAAACATGACAAGGGAGTGGTGGTGGTGGAGGAGATGAGGGTGAAGATCTGCCAGACTCAAGTAGTCTCCAGGGCTTTCCTTTTCCACGACCGCGCACACATTAACAAGAGGAGAAAAAAATACTTGGAACTTCAGCCCATTTACTCCCTTCGAAAACTGAAAAACTTTCTCTTCTGCAGAAAGTGGAAAGGGAGAAAGGAGAAAGTGGATGAAAAAAATATGCGTATGAATACGTTTGTGAGTGTGAGAGAGAGAGCGCGAAGAGAAAGCATATTTACACACATATTTTGCATTCTATCAACGTCGTCAACTTGAGAATAAAAATGTTTTTTGTGAAGAAAAGAAGGGGAAAATGGTTTGGAAATATGAGACTGCATCTACGAATATTCTTTTTTCTCGACGAGGGAAAAGAAGCGCGGCGGCGAGAAAGTACATTTTCTTGGTTCACTGATCACATTGATCGCGTTGTAAATTACTTTTTTTTCTGGTCGACAAAACTTATCGCTACTGCTCCACACACACACACACACACTTGCAGAGAGATGAAGTTTACTACGCTTGCTCCAGTCATGGTCTAACTTCATGGATGATTTACGACTGGGCTCCGTGTTCATATCAAGTCCTCCTCTATCAATTCCTCTTTAAAATTGTGTCTAAACTTTACTAGGCACAATCCAACATAATATATAATACACGCTTTTCCATTTAAAGTCCTCTAATGATAATCGGTTGAGCAAAGAAATGCATTTTGTTTCGGGAAATGGTTGCTCACGTCTGCAAACTGCTTCAGAGAGAGAAAACCAAAACGCTCTAACTAAAATTTTTATGCTGCTGTATTCTCCACAAGCTCTCGAGTCATGCTTTGACAGCTATCGCATGAACTAATCCTCCAGATGCAAAAGTGATTTACGCTTATGCCCAAATCCCAATCTCTCCAATTTGCAAGTTAATGCAGCAAGCCTCTTGTACAGCTTGTCCATTTTCCACAAAATGCTCCTTCCTCGAAAATGAAATCGGCGCTCATATGTAGCCTCCACCAAACTAAGCCTGGAAAGGGAAAACAGGAGTCATGTAGCAACTCTCTCGTTTCGATTTCAACTCTTGGAATTTTTATTTTGGAAGTGAGCTTTTCAAAGGGATTAAAAAGGATAGCTGGAAAATGTAAATGAACATTAGAGTAACCATTTGTAAATCATTGATGTTTCTTTTCCCCTCTCGTAAGTATCGGAGCACATATAAGCTCATCCATCATTTTCCCTTTCGCTTTTTAGTCAGCTTCAGACTCTCGCCGGAAGCGCTTCTTTCTGCTTATCTTCAAACAAAAGCTCGATTTCAAACGACTCTATACCCTGCTCCTCTCTAATTATTCTCCAATTTGAATTCTATTCTGAAATATATGTGTAATCATTTATTCCCATAATTTAAATTGACTTACGGTATGGGGCCTTTCGCAAAATTCTACGCAGAAAAAGAACTAAAAATAAAAATTTTAACTGGAGCTAAATTTTAACTAACGAAATATGACAAGCCGCCACCGACCACGACCACCGACATCATCATCTATCATTTTGATAAGAGAGGCTCCTCTGGTGAATGGAATTCCCTTTTCCCCATTGGAAATTTGTAATAACTTTGCTCGACGCACATAATTTACACATTATTCCCTGTTTTCCTCGAAGGAAACTGGAGCTGTGAGAAGAAGGATGCATGTTGAGACTAGGCCGAGTGAGGGAATCAGGTAAATAATGACGATATGAAAATATATCCAAAAGTAGGGAAAAAACTCTCATGTCAGTTTCCGCGTGAAATCCCACCTATCTCCCCTCCTCAAACTACGTCTACTACACTTCCAAACATACATTTTTCCAGCTTCCAGTTTCTGCGAAACGCCAAAAGCGCTATATATTTCCTTCTGTTTGGAGAGGAGTATGTAGTCTGCGCTAACACGTCAAACTGTAAGATGAAGAGTGCATTAATGGATGAAAAATGAGGACTGATGGAATCATAAATCACCTCATTTCCTTTCTTTGATCGTCGTCGTTGCAAGAAAAAAATCTTGTTTTCATTTCCACCAAAGTCCTTGTTGCAATCACAAAGGTTCGTGGTGCAAATTTTTGGTTGGGACGTAGGGAGCTGCAAAACTGAAACATTCTTAACAGGATCTAAGTGGCTCCCTCTTTCTCTCCTTCAACTTGTGATGATTATGAAAAAAAACAAATTCAATATGGCAACCTCATCAAATACGGATGTTCGTATGAGTTTTGTGCATCCTTCAAAAAAAATATTGTTAATTTACGGCAGAAAATTCTTGTCGCATATATTGCATTGGTTGGAAACTTGTCTGGAATTTGGATTTGGGGCTTTTCAAAAATTATATGCATTACTGCATTTCTCGGCTCAATGTTTCAGGGGATTGTGTGAAGAGTTTGAGTTTGAATACGGATCGGAATTTTATTTTGCACAAAAGCTTTGCTTGAGGGCCTAATCTGAAGGAGGAGCGAGGCGAGTTTTATTTGTATACACTGAAGGAATTATTTAAATACTTGCACCACTTTTTGTAGCTTATACTCTCATTCCTGGAAGACTCCTTATTTATATACCAACAAGCTTGGGCTCGCTTCATGAACCCAAGCCAAATCTTACCTGTTACTGAGTTTCGACTGAAGGTTTATACATTATTGAAGCGGCTTTGGCGAAAATGCTTAACGAAGGAGAGAGAGAGAGAGAAAGAGGAAACAGCTCGTCATTTTCATGTGAAATATGGGCTTATATCTAATAAATACAGGGTTGTCGCTGTCTCTCTCTCTCTCTCTCTCTCTCTCCTCCCAACTCCGGCACAAGCCTCTTTTCCAAGTATCCGAATAAATGAACATGTGCATGGTTTCGGGAACGTGCTTGCTGAATAGTTGAAGGGATCAGAGAGAGTTCCTCGAACACCAACGTAATATCCACACACGAAAAAATGGGAAGCCGGCAAACAATATCATCCAAAAAAGGGAGAAAATCCTCTCTCGTTTTCTGTCTCTCTGTAATATTTTGTGGGATAATTGACACCCGGTTGTCGCCTCTTGTTACATCTTCAGTGACACGACGATATCATAAAATTTAGCATTTGTTATTATTAATTGCAATTTATGGCCAATGTTTAACGTTGACGATGAAAATGTGAATTCTTATTGTGGGAAACGAGCCATGGTTAACATGTTTGCAAATAACGTATTCATTCACTCACTTTACGCTTTTAGTTGATCCGTCCGTAAATGTGGTCAAATGCCATTGTGCACCTATTTTACCTCTTCAATTTACAAATTCAATACAAATTGTTTTAAATATGAATGGAGAGAGAGAGGTCCATGTTCATTTTCCCCAGGTAAAAAATTAGTAAACGTGAAAGGGTCGAAATGAGGAAATTAGATTAGAAAGCTAATTTGAATTTGGGGGAGGGCCCCTGTCTCCTACAAGTTTTTCCATTGTCATAAAATATTTCCAGTGGAGTGGTGGGGCAAGGTTGAAAAACACTGGAGACTATTTACTACGCCAAACTCTTCCAACTCTTGACTTCATTTTTTGATTGTGTACGCCGTGGTTGGAACTGCGGATGTCTTTTTCCCTTTTCCAAAATTGATTGATTTCAGTTGAAAATCGATAGTGAACGGGGAGGGAGAGAGAAACGTAGATTGTGGAAATCGTATATAAATGCATAATTCATACATGGCGATGATATAGCCTCCAGTCACAACATAAATTGTTCTCGGCATATTTCCACTTTGCGCTCCTCTTTCACTGGAGAGAGAGAGAGAGGGAGAGTGGGATAAATCGATATTCATCATCATCAAGTCGTACATGATAAATTACTGTGAGGACGAGCCCGCAATCAATACCAGCGAGCAAATCCCCTTTTGTTTTCAATCTCTTCAAGCGTGAATCTCAAAAGTGCTCCTCAACAACGTCATTTCCCGAGGGGGAGCCTTTTTAACCTCGTAACCCAAGTGAAAGAAAGTTTCCACTTGGAAGTTTGAAACTGGAAGAAGGAGAGAATAAAAATATATTTTTTTCTTCGTCTAGACTCTTAACACTTCTTATACCCTCTGAATTGCGATAGTGTTTCAGCTCTTTTTTTCTTGGTATGCACTTAAGGAACTTTGAGATTATTAAGATTTTAGTGAGGCCTGCATCCAAATAATGTCAATATTGATCATCATTCTCTCTTACTGACTTTTTCCCCAAGCTGCTTTCGCAAATAACGCAATTAAAAGTGTTTAATGTTCCTCTCGCGATCCTATCTTGACAAAAGCATGCTAGTTTTATTTTTGTCTGGTTCGCTCATGGTATCATGATTCATGATCGGTATTAGCAAACTTAATACTTTCAATGTTTAAATACTTTCGCTCTTCTTCTTCTTCTCTCCACTCGCACTCTTGCCAACTGCTCGCTGGCTTGCAACTAAAGACTCAATTTCGAGGAAGCCAAGTAGCGGGCAGAGTGTGAAAACGGTCTCGCGAGTGTATGTTTCACAAATACTTGTAGAAAGTAGCTTCAACTTTTAGTATGAGAGAGAAGCTCTCGCACCCATCACACAACTTCTGCCCCCAACCCAACTATTATTTCTTTTCGAAGAAGATGGCAACGGAAAAACTTTTCCAACTTTTTGAGAGAGAGGAGGAGGAAAGCACCATTACAAGCTTGAGCCACTTGTAGTTGTAGCAAAAAAGTAAAACGACGACGATGCATTATGCCAGCACTACCACACCACTGCAACGATTGTCCTCTCTTCATCCTCTCACTTTTGTCTTAATGTCAAGTCAACCTGGTTTTAAGAGAGAGAGAGTAAGGCTTGTGTGTGGAGGAAAGAGAAACTTTTCAACTCTCCTTCGTTTGACAAGTTTCGTCTCATGAACTCAAGTTGGTCCCTTGATGATGAAGGTTCCTCTTTGTGAGCAGAGCATAGCTGAAAAAAAGTTTCTCTCTGGCGTAATTTAGTCACAAGGTTTTCGATGTGCTGTGCTGTGGTCATGTATTGTGGGACGACCACACTCCTCTCCTCTCTCTCTCTCTTGTATATATATTCTTTTATGACTTCCATGTTTTGCCTCAATATTCATGTCAGATCACCTTCTGCCACATCCTCACAGAAAAAAGTTCACTTTTTGCAAGTTGCACACACACAGAGGGAAACAGACAGACGCCATGCCGCCGTCTTCTCAACGTACTATCAAAAAGCTGACGTTCAAGTTCTCTCTGACTTTTCTTGTCTTCAGCACTCACCACGCTACATCAGCTTTCATCATTTCTCTCTGGAAAGCTTATGTGCGACCGCACTAATACCTCTCTCCCCACCTTTCCCCAGCTTCTCTTCAAAACTTTTTTCTTCCTCAAATTTGTAGCACAAGCTTTTTCCCGTAGTCCGACTTGAGAGGAACATGACCACAAAATAGATACAAAAAAGGAAATTACATGGCCACTGAGGAGCAAAAAAAAAGTATGTATATAACCTTGTCTGCACACACACATGTCTAAACGATTGCAAAAAGGTAAACTAACTCAAAAGTAAAGTCTTGTTTAACATTTTCTTCTCTCCCCAAAGTGTTCGTTTCCATCTTGCTCATATCATCATACTTTTTCGAGCTTGTTGCTTTTTCCTCCAGGAGCTAGTCAACTTCAACTTACCCTTTGTTTTCTCCACAATTTTAATGAAAGGCATATGTGCAGACTACCTCCAGCCCTGTTCTAGTAACCTCGACCAGACACACACACACACACATACAATATCCTCCTCCATTTTAATACTTTGGGATCAGTGTGTGGAAGCAGGAGGAGTTGGGTGAAAATATTTTTTTTCGCTGTTGAGACTTTAGCTGATTGCAACTCCAATTTACCTAAACTCCTTTGTATGTTTGTACGTACTTTTCCTAGTGAAAGTGATGAGTAGAGAAGAATGGGAGTTGGTTCGATCGAGTTTGGTTGTAAACGTAAATTATTCTCTCGCCTTTCTTCCCTTCCTTTTAATGAGATGGGATATAGCTTACAAGAGAATGGAAGCGTGTGCGTATTCGTATTCGATCGAGATATGAAATTCGACATGGCATGAAAGGCGAGTGTGTAATTCATCATTCATCCTCACTCGCTCAACGACGTAGTAATCATTTGATACTTTTAATGATGAACTTCCAGAGAGGAGAATAATCATGGGCATTTTCACCTGCATCCTTGTACTTTGGCGATTATAAAATTCAAAATCAATATACGAACAGTACGAAGTAGGGAAGGGTATATTCCTTTTCCTGACTTAAGACCACGTAGAGAGGAGAATGGTAACGTTGGCAATGTAGCTTGTCATGTCATCGAAAGTGGACAAAGGAAAGAAGAAAAGCTTTGATCTGAGCTTTGAAATCCAAACGTTGAAGTAGAATAAAATGTTCAATTTGTTCGGTGAAAGATATTTTCTGACGAAAGCCTATGAATGACAATTTGATTTGCCAGAATTTATATATGATTCATGTGAATTTTCCTTTTTCGAACGGACGGGGTATCAGAGGTGGTCCCGTTGTCTTCTTGTGCTTTACAAATTGTAAACTGGATGTAGATGTTGGTTGTTGTTGTGAATGGGAAAATATAATACATAATTATGATGGAATTAACTTGTAATTGAAATGACTTTTGTGTACTCCCATCCCCAATTTAGACGCAATTGTGCTCAAATTAAAACGCTCAATCAAAGGAGGCATCTTCCTACTCACTTTCGAACCTACAATAAGACTGTTTTCGGAGAAATTTATGAACATAGATGAAGTAAAATGAGTAGGTGTTTCAATTCCACAGGCAGTGTGGGGTATCGTTGAGGAAAAATAATTTAAAAGTATTAACTTGTTGCTATAGAGCGAGAATCATAAGACTACCCTCCATTTCAAAACGATGCCTTTATTCGATTTCATAGAAGAAAGGGAGCTTTCCTTCATGTAACTCTTCCTAACAAAAGAACTATATATCTATATATTTCTTCTAGAAGAAGGCATTAACAAAAGCAATTTTTTAAAAGACCCTATTTCTCCTTTAAAAAATTTTTCCTCACACACACACAAAAGATTTATATAAGGTTGGAAGAAATTGTGCAGTTTCCGGAGAAAATTGCAACCATCCATCACAAACACGTACACTATTCCCCTTTTTACTTTTGACGTAATTTGCAAAAAAAGAAGAAGAAACCTTTATTCTCCAAACGAAAATTGTGTCTTCTTTATTGTAAAAAAGCATTGGCGTATGAACACAGAGAGAGGAAAGTTGGTGAAAGTGATATGTCTCATTTTGATTACTCAACGATGTTCAAAGGAGGACAAGTTGATCCCCTTCCAAGGCCATGTTGTTTACCTGTGGTCTGCTCTCCCCACTTTACTTTCACTTCCTCCCAAACTTTTCAGCTTATAAAGTGTGCATGAGAGCCGATGCTAGCAGCCAGTCACCACTTGTTTTCCTTGCCAACCCGAGCCCACCGTTGCTTTTCATTTTCTCCAGGAGTTCGCTCGCTCCAGGATGTGAAGAAAAGTCGACGAGTGACAAGTGGCTTAAATGTGGGCTTTGCTTTTTCCAAAGTTGAAAGTTATTCCGCACCTGTTTTCAACACTCAAAAAAATAAAATTTCCCCTCCTCTCTCCAACAACCTGGAATTTTTTGACTGAGTGATCGTATATGAAAAAAAAACTTTACTTTTCAATAACAACCCGCCCTCCTCCTGTGAATCCTATTTCCACCAAAAAATAGTGTATAGATACGCCGACGGCATGGATGAGTAAATCCTTTTATTTTTGGTTCAAAATTTTTCGGTGAAAGGAGGGACGAGCGAGTGGTGTGTAATAGGCAACTAGCACAGGTGTTGACTTTTATCTCGATAACTCATCACTAATTAAACTTTTCGCTAAACACTTTTTTCCCAGAACAAAGTAATTAAGTCAAGTACCCCAATGTCTCTTTATTCCATCCGCGGTCACCAACATCGTCTTTGTTGATTGTTCCATTTCCTCGAGTGGGAAAATGGGAAAGGCAAACATGTTATGTGCCAGTGGAATTTTGCGAACTGGGGACGTGCACCTCCTCCCCTCTGGATACGTGCTGCGTCTCCCTTATAAATAATAATGGCTTAATAGCTCTGAATTAGCGTCCTTTCAGTTTCTTCGGGTTCGCACATCCTCCTCAACCAGGGAACGTTTCACCGCCCAGTTGTTGGCAGAGAGCAAAAAAGAGGACAGGAGCCGCGGGTGCAATAATAGAAAGCGGTCACATGTTTCAAATTGCGCCATTTTCCTTCACTCGAATACCGTTTTTGCGGTGTTTAGTTTACGAAAAGAAACCACTTCGCTCAAGTGTTGCTTTTGTCTTTTGGGCGAAATTTTTTGAAGCATAACGTTTAACACTTTTCCAACATGCACATACACAAACTTTAGCTGGTTTCCGAAGGGTGATAGTGATAGCGATCCAAGAAGTTTCTCCTAAAAGATAATATCAAATTCTTGTGGAAAAACTAACTTTTATCACAAAGACATGGTTCGTGTAAATTGTTTAAATAATTGTGTTCTTTGCTTCTGGCTTTTATATGCTCAATTTGTTACACATTTGTCGTGTACGTGAAATTTCATGCTCAACAAAAATTTGACTTTCAAATTTTCCCTTCTTTGAACAGGGATCCGGTGGAGTGGACACTGCAATCTTATACGAAGCACACGGGCTCGTCACAGAGATGCTACTGGACCAGGCCGCCCTTCCCCCCAACATTGTGGCAGGACTGAAGGCGCTCGCAACGCTCCTCAAGCCAACCCCACCTTCGTCAATTCATTACCAAAACCTGAAGCCAAAGCCTGTCCCACTCACCTTAGCCATTGATCCAGACTACACTTCGGATATCGATGAGATTCCCTACACAGGCGAGAAACTGTCGACGATGCCGAAGGTACAAAAATAATAATAATGAAACAACCATTTTTCATTCCCTCCCAAAAAAACTCCAAAGTAATCTCCCCTGTCAATCTGCTCCAGCTCAAGAAAAAAACTCTTGACTACAAAATCCAGCAGTCGACTCTTATTATTCCCTCCTGAGTTTTATTTATTGTCGTCGTGATGGCGAGCTCGTCAACAACGAGCGATACATGCATTTAATTGGCTGTATACATCTCTCTACGACGTCCAGCATAAAGAAAAGAAATCCGGCAAAAATTGCTGATTTTCCTCCCAACTCTCCCTGTCCAACTCGATTGTTGGAGAAAGTGGAGGGAGGAAATGGAGAAACCGTTTTCCTTTTTTATGGAGGAATATATTATTCGTGGTAAAAGTACCAAAGGGAAATTAAGTGGAGGAATTGGCGAGGAGAAGGAGTGATGTAACGAGAGGTTTCGATTTCGAGTGACGCACCATCACAACCACCACCACCACGACCTTTGCATCTCTCTCTTCTCCACATATTTAATTCATGAGAAGAGCAATCAGGGAATTGAACATTCTTTCCCGAAATGAAAATTGCGCAAGGTAAAATGCGCCTCTGTCATCTACTCCAATTTCCAGAGGAATCGTTTCCCTTTCCCTTCAAAGAATTGCAGTAATTTGCGTAGCGGTGGCATGCAACAAAAGCAGCGGAGTAATTAGGAAAAAAAGTAAATGGAGAGATGCAGCGAGAAAGGGTTCTCACTCATAAATTGTCCAATTTGAGGGGTTTCTCGATGTTACATCATGATTGGATAATGCACTTGGTTGTCGGTTAATTTTCGGAGTGGATTTTTTCCTAAGGATTTTAATAATGCCGAATGGGATTTCGGTTGAAGATGGATGAATGTGAATTTATTTTTTTGCTTTAATACTTTCACTCCAACTTTGTTCAATAATGTAAGCAACATCCTCTTATCCCTTATGGATACACTAATTAGTTTGTAGCTGTAATGAGATTGACGTTCATGTTCGGAAATTGCATTGTGTCACGCTTGTGCTGTTCAGGGATTTGTTGATCCCTGGAGAGAAAGAGAGAGAGAGAGAGTTGAGAGTGTTGTCATGGCGTGCAATACAATTTAGCCGATATATGTAGCAAATTGCCTCTTAATATTGTTCATTCCTCTACCTCTCTCTCTCTCTCTCTCTCTCTCTCTCTCTCTCTCTATACGATACGAGCTAATTGAATCAGCATTCTTCTCAACTCGTGTAAGCATTGAGCAACCTTAATTTTTATTCAACCTCACGTCAGCCACTTTCGACCAGAGAAAGAAGAGAGAGCGAGAGCGAGAGAGAGAGGAAGTAGTAGCATTGCCCTCATCAACGTGTGATCATTATCATGCATGGTTTCGTTCAGAATAAAAGCGAGCGTGGAATTCCGGACTTGACGTCGTGGGATAATGGTCATGATCCAATAATGAGAATAGAAATAGCCGCCATTATTTCTCGGCATTAATACCAAGTGATTGTGTGTTCCATTCCAACCATTGGCATGGCATCACTTGTGTGCCCTTAATGATCAAGTAGAGAGGAGAAAAAGGTGATTAGGTGTCCACTCCTCTCTTCTCTCTCTCTCTCTCTCTCGCCAGGTTGCGGAACGTCGTCAAATCCATCCATTTCCCAACGTTGTTGAGGAGAAAGAGTTTTTAGTCGTTCACTCAGTGTAATTGCCTCTGAGGTGATTGTAACTTGTGGTGTGTCTTGGAGACAGAGAGAGAGAGGGACACGCGTGTGTAGCAAACAAGGTGCATGATTGCATCTTCCGAGCATTGATTTCCACTCAACGCCTTTCCTTTGTCAAGTGCAATGAGGCCTTGGCGAAACTGCCACTGGCGAAAGAGTCAGTTGCAGAGGAAATGTCTCCTCGTCAAGATATGGCGATGGGAGAAGAGAAGAAGAAAATTTCTCATAAGAAAAAAAAGAGTGTTTTTGTGTGCTGCAGCTGCGGTGGTGATGGTGGTGGTTCGGTGGTCCCATAGGTAACTCTATTAGCAGCCTTGTTTTTCAG
>JAQFZW010001884.1:0-21780 GCA_034687055.1 Heteromurus nitidus
GTGCTGATCTTATTTAAAATGGAATCGGCACGAATAAAACCTTCACTCACTCAATCCCAAGATTAAATCTCTCTCTCTCTCTCTCCCTGGCTTATGCAACATTGTGATAATGAATGAATGAGAAGAAGAGTGAGTTGAGTGTGGTGATGGTGGTGTGGGTCGTTAAAACGTATTTCTAGTTTTATGTTGACACTTCTAACTCCCAATAAACTTTGTTATTCTTCCCTTTTCCAATGGAACACCAATGGAAACATGATATTATGGGGGATTTGGTATTGAAAATGGCAAGTCATTAGCAGATTTTACCATGGCATAATTCTCATTTTCTGTGTCATGATAATGAAAATCGCTAACAAAAAAGTAGGTAGGTAGGGTTTGGGGGCAGAGGGTGATGTTAAATGCGTGTGCTCGGTTTTCGGTGGTGTGGTGTTATGTTTCCGGAACGAAGACAATGGTTTCGTTTTCTTCTCTCTCATTTCTTGTTTTGACTCTGAAAAAACGAGGAGGAAATGAGGTACGAAGATGAAGTGGAAATGAGGGGAGGAGGAGAAAGAAGAAGAAGTTATGACGATGCTGAGTTGATTTAATGGCAAAAAAAGAATATATGAGAAAGGGGAGCAGTAAGTAAAGTAAGCATTCATGTTCTCCACCACCTGCTGACATGTTCCCCCGACTCCCTGCAGTTTCGTAATCTGTTTCCTCGCAGAGACTCACCTTCACACATTAGAAGGCCAGATAGGAAATGTGTAAGTATAATGTAAGCATGAAAAGTGGAAAAAAACTATTGCCGTTTCAACTTTCAACTAAAGTTTTTTTTACAAAGAGGTTTATATATATTTTTTTATTCGAGTATCCTTCCATTCCACCCTTTTAAAACAGGACAGTGATTTTTGATACCCTTTAAAGCTTCTGTCGACAAATAACCTTGTCTAGACAAAATGCTTTCTTGAGGAAAACATATTCTCGAATGAAAGAAACGTATAGACGGAAGTCAACTTGAACTTTCCGCTCCCTAATTCATTTCGTTGCTGGAAAAGTGAAACGTCTGGATAAAAAAATGTTGAAAGGGAAATTTAGATATTTAGTCTTTCCATTCTCAATATTTGTGGAAAATATTGCCTTTCTGGTTGCGATGTTCGATGTTGCGAAGCATATCTCATTTTCAGCGAACAGTAAGCTTCCCAACAGAAAATATATCTTATTGTCCCAATAAAGCTGTAGATTTCTTCCAGACTCACACAAAGTTCAAATGCACACTAACGTCCCGATTTTCACTCCATTTTACATTTAGTCTATTACGCACGCACTCCAAATTTTTTCAGACCCGTCTCCAAGTTGAAAGTCAGTAGTTTATGAGGAGTGCGGCAGCGTTGAAGTGTTGAAAATGAGCAGTTTGCCTCGTTTCCCAGTAAAAAAACGACCGTAAATTTCTTTTTTTCTTCGGGTGAAGTGCAAATGTGTCCTCGTCAATCCATATTTTTCTGTATTATTTTCCCACTGGAAAGAGACAAGAGCGAAAAATGAAGGGAACAGCAGCAGCAGCAGGGTCATAACATAACGAACGTGAACAAAGAGAATGCTAGTGTTTAACCCCAGGAGAAAATGGCAACTTTTTGCAGTCATACTCTCTTTCTCTCACACACACACACGTTCACATGCATAATATCGGATTCTCTGGAAAATTCCCCTTCTTCGTTGCGCATAAAATTCTTTCTTTTTTTGCTCAACATGACACGTGTTTTGCCTCGACACCGAGAACGCGAGGAAAGTGGTTAACTTAAAAGTAGGGAAAAGGCACGAAATAACTGGAAGAAAAATACTAAGACTTTTCTCTCCAGCCTTTTCTGGAGCTAAGTTAGGTATCTGGAGTCTGGAGAAAAAAGGGATCATTACTGGAGACAGAGGGGAAGGAGCGCGGCAACATTCCAAAATAATTTTATAGCTTCCCAAAACTCGGCACACACTGGCGATGAGTAGATTCTCGATATGAAAACAAGGAATGAATTTCTTTCTTTTTTATTTCGGCGGGAAGCAAACGCTCGTTGATCATCACCGTTATTAAAAGGGAGAAAGGATATGAGGTGGCGGAGAGAGTGAGAGAGACCTTTTCCAGTAATAAAAAGCGCTTTGGAAAAGGCATACATTCCGTATATACGTTTATGCCCGAAAACAAGTGTGTCTTTCTTTTGTTTCTCTCCAGAGCTAAATTACTGGAAAACGTTCTCTTTGTTCATCTTCCCTTCACATTCACCGAGTGAGTGTGTGTCTCACTCCGTTTCTTGAAGGGAGGATGCGAGAGATAGAGAAAGAAAGAAAGGAAATATTTTGAGCATGACTCAGTCCTCCTCTCGCATCTCACACGTACTTTATTGTGTGCATATTTTACTTTTGCAAATGCGCATTCCATTCCCAATGCCTTTTGCTCTCTCTCTCTCTCTCTCTCTCTCTTCAAAAAACTCAACAACTCCACTCACGTTTTCTCGTCAACACACATTAATTAATCTAAAAGCTGAGTAGAGCCGAACAGCCTTGTAACTCTGATAGAGAGAAAGAAAAATTTCTCTTTCCTCTCTCGTCTTCGTCATCTTCATTCATTCGTCGTCATTAAACTGGAAAACATATAAAAAATTAGTTTGTGGGCAGACAAAAAAAAACACGCTCCATAATCCACATGATTTTAGCTCTAATTGCATCTCCGCGCTAAAACCCACGTTAAATCCATATAATGCCAGTATGCGATTCTCTTCGAACCCCGCAAAAATATATATTAGATTTCCTTTTAATGATCTAATGACTGGTTTTAATTGCTACACACAGACATCACTTGACTTCGACGTGGATCCACTTTCTCAAAAATATTTTCATCAAAAATATATAAATATATCCTTTTCCACTCCAATACCAATAAAAGCGATGAGAGTGTGAGTTCTTCTCTGGAGTAACGTGATAATCGAAAAGTACACAAAAAAGGGAGCAAAGGGGGGAAAAGTATAAAAAACGCAATCTTTTCATCTTCCTTCCAACCATTCTAATACACTCGTGGAGAAAGCGAGAAGGAAGAAAAGGAGAACGTAAGAAGAAGAAGAAAAACTTTCTCCAGTGATATCGTCATCCTCGTTTTTTATTGTGGTACACACGAAAGAGGAGAACTATGTGGACCTGTTTGTGTGGAGATACGACAAGAAAAGGGGGAAATGGAGAGAGAGAGAGAGAGAGAGGATGGCGCCAACCTGTCTGTGAGGAATGTGTGCACACACACATACACAGCGAGCCACACGAACGGAGGAGAAAAGCGGAGTGCATTTTTCTCTCGTCCATTACTATTATGACTGTCATAACGATATGATTATGATTATTGCGAGGTGTGTATACACAACTGGATAATATGTGGACTACGAGCCTAAGGCACACACTCATGCTCAGAGTTTTTTTCTGGAAGTTAGCTTCAGCTTTTTACAAATTTTTTTTGCTTTCTCTCTTCTGTGTGTGTATGTATGAGTGAGCAAGTGAGTCAGCCAAGTGTAACATGCTCATATGTGTAGCCTTCCTGTGCTCCCTCCTAGTCACATCATAATAAGAGGACATCATCATATTTAACTACTTTTTACTCCTCGCTGCTCCCTATTACACAAGAGAGAGAAGAATGTATACGTAGAGCTTCCGAGTTGGAGGCTAGCCTAGGCAAAAAAAAATATGTGTAGGATTTATGGGGTTCGCTGGAGGAAAGAGGATTTTTTTTTGCTGAAAACTTGTTGATTACATGGAATCCCACTTCACTCAAATCTTGAGGGAGCCACAACGAACGAAGGAAAAAAGAAGAAAATGTGAGTTTTCTGTTTGTATGTTGGAAAGAGAGAGAGAGAGAGAGAGAGAGAGAAGGAGCGTGTGTGTGTATGTGGGTATAACGGAGAGAGAAGGAGGATTTTTACGCAGTCAAGTAAAATACGAACATTGCATTACACGACATATGGCAGCTGTCTCCTTCGTCCTCTTCTTCCTTCTGATTGTAGATAATATAGCCGCAAGAAGAGAGAGAGAGAATAACTTTTGGCGGAAGAAAAGAGGAAAAGAAGTTGGGGACGAAGAAGGGAAAGTAAGAAAAAAGGGGGAAAGATAGAGGAAGACGGAGCGAGATTCCTTTTTTCTTCTCGAGCTTCTTCCTCCTCTTCTTCTCGTGTTGAACGTGGCACTGTATTCAGAGAGAGAGGAACAATGCAGTAGTAGCTTTCCCTACTTTCCTCTGCCGCTGCCAAAGTTTACTTTCTCCTTCTTTTTTGTTGTAAGAGGAAAAGGAAGGGAAAGAGTGTTATTACTCTTTTCCCTGTACTTCATATTAAGGGGAATTATACGTGGAACAAGGGGAAAGTAAAAAAGAAAGTAGTCGAGAGTACACATTTATTCCTCCTTTCTTCTCCGGAAACTTGGACGGACAAAAGTGAGCTTTATTTTTCACCTTGGGCTTCCTTTCCTTCTTCTGTAGTTACCCACTATAATATAAAAAGGGAGCCTGTTCCTCTTTGCAAGCAATCTGACTCTGATATTTTTTATTCCAGAGAGAGAGAGAGAAAATAAATATAAAAACATACTAAATAACTGTGTTAACTTAAAAAGCTACACATTCATAAACAGTCTCTGGGAAATGATCTTCTTCTGCTGGAAGTAATGATGATGACACAATGCCCTCTCCTCAGAGAATGTTTATCTCGGGCGATGTTATGTATGCAATTCAAGTAGAATGCTCTCTAATTCATATGCAGATTGCCACCAACTCACTTCATTTTCCCTTCCTGAGCAATATTTTATATTGGTTTTTTTCGTGGGAGGAGAAGAAGAATGGAGAGAGAGAAGAGCTTCTCTACTCTCCTCTCCAATTCATTTCTCTCCAGTGGAGGAGGATAGTTATTTGCATTTAGCACTGATAGCTGAGTATATAAGCGAGAGAGAGAGAGAGAGCACAATGGGCATTTATAATCAGGCCGATGAGAGAGAAACTGTTTTTCACGGCTACCGGGAAATGAAATTGAATTTCATGAATAGAAAATTCCATGAATAGATCGTGAGGAAAGTGTATTATGAACACACTTGCTCATCATAAGTGAAAGCTAGCAGAATGTGCGTATGCATGTATTTTTGTGTGGAATATGGTGAATTGTGGAGGATTATGGAGTGGATGATCCTTATTTAATCACGACTTCTCTCTCTCTCTCTCATACATTCTCAATCCAATGCATTTTGTGGTGATGGTGAGCTATTGTTGAAGCGAAACGTATGAAAAAAACGAGCGTTTCCTTGTGTGGTTCCGTTCCGTTTTATTATTATTTTTTTTTGTCGAGGGAAAATCTGCATTCTGTGAAAAGGTGTGGGAAGATACATTTGTATGCATTCGCACATTTGAGTGAAGTGTAGCAGTTTTTTATCCTGTTTTTTGTGCATGAAAGGCTTCGACAGGAGGCTAGAGTGATGGGATGGTTGTTTACGCGAGTATAAAAAAGGAATAGCACCCACACGACAGCGACACTACCATTATTTACCAGTTGGCCAACGAGGATGAGCTGAGTTTCCTCTCAGATGATGATGATGATGATGACAACGATAACGCAGCTAAATTGAATGAAACCAATTTTCCGATGAGGTGGTGCATGAAAATAGTTACTGGCTTTTGGTCGAGAGAGAGAGAGAGAGAGGGAAAAAGGTGCTACTCTTCTCTCCAGTTCTGGAGAGAGCATGGAGCAGTACACTTTAAGTGGGGGAACCACTCCAAAAAAATGGAGATTCCCTCCACACGGGGAGTTCCACTCTTGGAGAGTCCACTGGGAATAAGGGAAAATGAATTGAGGAAACTACCGTCCTCCTGCTTTTCTATCAAGTGCTTCATTCATTCTTCCTCATCACCTTCTTCTCTCACGACGACGATTTCACAATGAATACATCACATCCCCCCACAACCAACAAAAATCTCTCTCTCCTTTTTTCTAATCCAATTCCAATCAGAGGAGAACGCATAAAATTCTTGCATGCATCATGCATGTTCGTATATACACGTTCCATTTCATTTATCAACTCTCCAACTGAACAAAGATGGATGTAGTAGTGCAGTGGGATGAGAAGAGGATGATAGCACACTGGTCTGATGACAAAAAGCCCGGAAGAGAATAATTGGTACGGTGCTCAGAGCACTGAACTTGCAAAGTATGTTCCTGTCACGAGTGGAAGAAAGGAGAGCGAGAGAAAATGCTTGAGATGTGTGTGTGTCGAATGAAAAGTAGCGGATTTTTTGCAATTTCAATTCCCGATCGCTATCCAATCCAGATGAAGACGACGACACGGTGAACACTGAAAAAGATCACCATCGTCATCATCATGGATAATTGATGATTTCACGAGGAATCATTCGCCACTTCATATATCCTTCTTCGAGAGTGTGTGAGAGAGAGAGAGATTCGTCCACGTCTCTTTGTTTCAATTTCAAACACATTTTTGCAACTCTCATTTTCTTGAACCTTTTTACCCTTTCTAACAAGCGCTAATGAAGACAAGTGTGATGGTGACGACATGTGATCATGTTGACTTTGATTAGAATTTTGTCTCATCTTGTCCAAAAATTTGGGCTAGATAATATAGTGCCGTTTTTTGACAAGAAGTGTATTCATGCGTAAAATACGTATGGAAAGTGAGTGAATTTTAATGACTTCACCTTTCCGTTCCCACTTTGTTCTTGTGCTGATGATGCACTTTGCCTCTGGCACACATACTTCCGCAGAGGATTCCACCGAAACGTGAATTCTCTCCTTTCGTTTGTTATTTTATGCAATTTTTTTTTGTTGAGAACGAAAACGTGGAAGAAGAATATTATGCTTAGCTGATTTAGAGTCTGAATATGAGGTTGGCTTACCTCTCGCTCTGTCTTTCAGAAAGAGATGTAAAAGCTTGTCGGTTGCGTTGTCGTCTCGTCTATAGAGTAGCACCACCACAGCTAACACACAATGTGCCATCGCCATCCATTTGTTTATAAAAAAAATCTTTAGGTGATTACCTCGACCTGTCCGCCTGTCTCACGACGAACGACATATCCATTCCATTCCACCTGGCTTGTTTTATTTTTCACATTTCTCCATTCATCAATCGATTCTCAAAGCCTAAGCCAAGAAAGATCTCAAATTTCAAGTCGCCCGTAACTATTTTCATGGTAGTTGGCAATAACGTGAAATGAGGACATAAATTTGAGCTCGATACAAAAGTTGCGCTCTTCGACGAATCGATTTTTAATTGCTTTGCTGCACAATATATCTGCGTGCCTTATCCACTTGCACGGGTTTATCTTTCTTCGGATTTTGAGTTGAGGAGAGAGAAAATAAGTTACTTTTCCCTTTCATGTGAGGTTGCTCATCAGATGCACAGTTCGACACACACACACACACACACACATTCCCTTCCTATATGGATCTCTCCCTTCTGAGATGCTTGAGGAAGATGTACGTACGTGATTCTGACTCTTGTGTTGTTGTGTTCTATCTATGTGCATCTGAATTGGAAGCTAAAGTAGTTGAGCTTCATAAAATAAAGGCATATATATTCCTTCTCTTCTCAATGCGCACAAGGGGAAGGGGAGGAATCAGAATGAAAAAAAATCTCGTGTATATATTTCTTCTTCTTTTGCAAGATGTACTAACTCGTCTCAAGTTAGCTTCTTCACTTCACTCTGCTTACAACAGCGAGAGAATTCTATACGATTTTTATAAGTTATATTACGTGGAAGCAGGTTTTGGAAACTGCGTCCGAATTTCTCGTTTGGCTTTATGCGCGATTTTTTACAGCTGTGTGGAACGAGGAAGCTAAGGAGCATGAGGACTCTTAAAGTACGAAAGAAAAGATAATACACTCTTATTTCCAGTTTACAATCGAGTAGCTGAGAGCAGCGCAGAGAGAGAGAGAGAAGAAAAAGAAGAAGAATGGCTTATTGTTCAGTCACATTCTCAGACGAGATTCGCCGCTCTCTCTCTCTCTCTCTCTCTGTCTCTCTTTTCTCTCTGAATAGATGAGTGTGAGGATCACAAAAACCATGTCTTTTACTTCCGTCTGCTACAATAATAAAGCGGATTGCGTTAATGCCCTAACTTTTACCTCTCGAACATCATGCCAATATAAGTATATGCGTGTATCTTTGGATTGCTACTTGGGGCATTCATCGTCAGTCCGTTGGGAAGAGAGAGAGACTGTGTCACTCGTACCATTTCAATTTCTCTCTCTCTCTCTCTTTGATTCTGCTTCCTTGTCTGCTCCTGCTCTAACTTACTTTTATTGCATCTTCCGTCACCGTTTTGTCAATAACAACCAACACGGATGAAGGTAATGAAAGTAAACTAGGGAAATAGATAAATTTTCTGCAGACTTTTGTAACTTATAAAACTAGCCTGAAATGACTTACGCAACATCACTGCATTTCATAATAATTTCCATTTACATCATCTCTGCTGAGAGAGAGAGAGAGAGGGAGAGCAGTTTTATTCGTTCAGCCATTTTGGTCATCATGAGGAAGCTGACTGGGAGCTAAACAATAAAGGAGACGATTGTATTTTATGACAGATTCATACTCGAAGAAGTAATAAATTTTGCACGAAGAAAAATAAAGGACAGAGATACTCAATTTTTAAAGCTTTTTGGCTCTTGTTGAAGTTGTAAAAATCAGAAGTTATAAATATTTTATATAAAACAGGCTGGTTACGGCTTGTGAATAAAATAGTCATGTAAACAACATATCTGTGTTACGAGTTATATTCCTTAATCCAATGAATCTAGTGACTTTTACGATGATAATTACGACAATATCATCATCTGGATAACTGTATGTTTTCAACCAGAGAAAAATTTGCTATTCTTCAATAATAATGGAACACTTGCAAAAATTCAATACATTTTGAATTGCGAATGTGGTAGTCGTCTAATAAAAAAACAGTTTGAAGCGACGGATTCTTGTGCAAATCCATGCAGGGACTGCTGCTATATACCAAAATAGTAAATTGAGTCTAAATGCGAGCACCAATTATCAGTGGTGTGGTAGCTCGCTCGCTCACTCACTCCTGTGATAGCTCCACATTGGCTATGAGAGAAGTCTGCTCCTCTGCGCCTTCTTTATATACCCGTCCGAGCCCCCAAAACAACTGGCAGGGAGCCGAGAGACACTTCAATTCTTGGAAAATATGCGCTCAACACCAAACATCCTCGTCGTCATATTTAGTTTTCAAAAGAACAATTGAGAGTATGATTGTGACGATGACGAGAGTAGCATATAAGAGTTAAGAGAAGAAGCTATGTTCGTTTTGCAATAAATTTTCCATAAAACTCTCCTCCAATCTAGAAGCATTCTCCACGATTTATTACAAAGCACATATTATTTTTTTATCTGGTCAAAATGCTTCTTTCTCTTTCTTTGGCTTTCGACGCGTTTAATGGATGCACCCCTGACATGCATGAGTCACCACCAAAGTTAAGTCGACACTGGAAGAAAAATATTCTGCAACGAGTCTTCAGAGAGTAATAAAAAAAGTTTTTTTTTCCTTCTTCTTCCAACCTAACTTGTGACTTGACTTCCACTCTCTCTCTCTTTCTATTGCACTTTCCACCTCACCTCACCAACGAGGTCGTAAATAAGTAGAGGCTGGAAAAAACGAGCATGAGAGAGGAGAGAAAGGGAAGCCAGCAATTTTGGTTCTAATTTAGAGACTTCTTCGTTTCTCTATTCTTTTCAAATCTGAGCAAAAAAAACAAGAGTTTTGCTTGTTTAAACATGTCTACCTACTCATTTTATATACAAAAATATATATTGAGTATATGCCAGAAATGGAAGTCATTAGATATCTTTGAGAAAGATCTGCTTTATCTAGAAAGGGGACCCTCTTTGTCATCAACAGACAGTTTAGTCTCAAATTCAAGCAAGAATTTCCTTTTCATATTCGCAACGCAAACGAAGGTCGTTTCACATTCTTTGAGAATCTAATCTCCATCTTCACATTCTTAACAAGCGCAATTTTTTTATTTTATTAGGTGCTCCTCTCAAAAAAAGCATAAGTTTTCCCCAGCCACAATAATAAAATATGCTCCTTCTCATCTCATCTTTCATTTTAGAGCCTGTTCATCTGGAATATGGGAGCAGTTAAAAAAGCCAATAGATAAATAGACACACATGCTCACAAGATAGGGAGAGTGAGAGGCAATCATATATTTTTCCAACCAAAAGCGTACCACTTTAATTACCCAAGATAACACTTTTAACGATCTCATCCTTTCCTCCTTCAGCTTTTCAAAAACTGAAGCAGGAGAGACAGTAGAGGCACACAAGAATAAAAAAAATATAAAAAAGAGGGAATGGATGTTGGTGCTAATGTGATGGGAGGAATTGCATGGAAATTGTGTCATAAAAATATCTTTGTGGCGAGTGAGCGTTATTAGAAAGTCTTTGATAAACGTTTATGATTACGAGAGGGAGAGAGAGGAAGGAAGGAAGATGGTGATGATGCCGGTATTTTGCTCTCTTCTTCTTCCTTGTCGTAGTAAAAAATAATAGTTAAAGCAGTCCACTACAGAAAAGCGACATGAATGTGTGCATTATATGATGCATATTGGAGACAAGAGACATTTTGCGAATTGGCCAAAAAATAGAGAGAGAAAAAAAGAAGAAAACTGAGAGTCAAGTGAAAAGAGGAGTGAGTATATGTGTGTGTGTGTGTGAGCATTGAGCAGTCAAGTTTGTGTGATCTTAAAATAGGTCCAAGCCTAAAAAAAGTGAAGAAGACTATTATGCTCTTTTACGTTACACTTATATCTCCGTACACACAACAGCACACATACACTTTTTGAATGGTATCGCTTTATTTTAATATGACTCACATTTTGCAGAGCTCTTCTTCTCCCTTTATCGCTTCGACAGTATGCTAAACGAACGACATTTTACCTTCAAAATAGTTAAATACAAGAACATCAAAAAGGAGTACATGATTGCATATTATCTCTCTACTTACTTCTCGCCTATCTCCACTCTACGAACACAACTCAGCGCTCGCTCGCTCTCTCAAGAGAGAGAAAGAGCGAGAGGAAAAAAACTGCAAGGAAACTGCAGTTGAGAAAATGTGGGCTATCACTTGTACCTTGTAAAATGTGAGCGAGAGAGACAAGAGACGACGACATTTACACTATAAATACACAACACACATATAATACCAGATCGAGTTGTACACACATCTTTTTTCGCCGTATCCCCGTCATCGTCTGAACATATTTTTTTTCCTTCTTCTACGCTAGGAGCAAATATGCTCTCTCGACTCGACACTCCTCCATCTATCACTGTACACCATTTCATTTACAACTTGAGCCACTTTGATCCTCCAAATATTGCTTGAACAGCGATAAAAAAACAACCAGCAGAGATACAGCACACGTTTTAATATTCGTCAGAAAAAATGCTCTTCTTATTTTTGTGTAAACAATCTTATCTTTCCATTCCGTTAGCAAATCCATTTTTCACTATTTGATTTTTTGGGGAAAATGCAGCAGCTACATTCTCGAATGAGTCAAGTTCAAGAAAATTGGAAACAAGGCAAAGGCAAAAAAAAAACAAGATAAGATACGGGCTTAATCTAAAATAAAAATAAAAGTATAGGTATAGTCAGACAGACTAGGTTAGTCCAGGTTACATTTGAAATAAAATAATAACAACATCAGCAAAACAATACGTGGATTTAACCGCAAGCCAGTAATTAACAACACTTTTCCGTTTTCCATTGCCAATGCCCATTCTAACTTAACTTTCGGAACAGAGAACGATAAAGAACCTATTGCTTTTCCTATCTCCACAAGGACAAAAGAGAGCCAATTTTTTTTGGTGTTTTGGATCTCTTCCTTTTACGCTTGTACGTTAGTGCTTCTCCAACGGTAGCACAGCTTGTTGAGTTTTTTATGAGAGAAGAGAGTATAGGCATACCTAAAAGTGGATTTTCTTTCTTTCTTTGAGCTACGAAATTTATACCCGTGCAGTTTTTCTTTCTTTGTCTGGTCATTGAGAGTGGAGAAGAGAGAGAGAGGAAAAGGGAAGGGAAATGTAGGTAATGCATAATGCATCAGAAAATGCTGTTTCTTCCCTTTTTTCTGGTTGACCAAAGAATGACAATGGCGGCGACAAGATGTGGGAAGGACGAATGCGAAATCGTTCCCTTTTTTCTCCTTTTTCTGCCCTAATTGCCTGTTGGAAACAAGGGAAAGACAACTCACTCACTTTTCTGTTTGCTTTTTTCTCATTCTTTTTTTTTTCCTTTTCCCTTCGCGTTTCTGTGGTTTTCTACGAAATTAAGAAAAGTCAAATAAAAAGGAAGAGAATAAGAGAGCCTTTCTCTTTCAACTTTTCCATCTTTTGTCCGATTATTTTGCCTGAGGGAAAGCTGAAAAGAATGACCATTCCATGTACAACAAATCTGAACGAGAAAAAAGGAAGGAACTTTAGCATTTTGTTGAATTACTTTCAAATTGTAGGGAAAATGGCAAATGGTATATGGTCAACTCATAATTTTGTTTTCGTAAAGAAGGCAGAAATGTGTAGTTGTATACTTATCTCTTGTTTTTGTGTTGTGTATCGAATTTTTATTTTGTGGTCTGGTCAGGTTACTGGGACCATATTATTTCTTATGTTTTGGAGGAAAGTTTCTCGAAGGATATTTCTACCTGTGAAAACTATATATTCTCTCCCTCTTCCTTTACCTGCTCACTCCCCTCACATTATACTTGGCTAACAAGGGAAAAGTAGTAAAAACAAAGTTGTTCATAACTTCTCCAATCATACACGCACACTTTTTCTCCTCCGGTTGCCTTCCTCCACTCTATCGAAAACAGAGGGACAGATTGATCATGTCCGGAGATAGGAAAAACATAACGGAAGGGGAAGGGAACGAGGGAGTATTACAAGTTGGAGAAAGCATCCTCTCCTCCTCTCCGAGAAAATAAGCAACCAGAGCAACTGTCAAGTGACTTTCTCCCTCTCTCTTCCATCCGAACCAAACCGAAAAGATCCACTTTTCTTCTTGACTTACTTAAAGAAACAAAAAAGTGTGTATAAACTATACCTCAATATAAAAACAGAGATATTTTCCAGGTGATTGTCTTCTTCATCCATATATCTGATTCTGACTTGGACTCGGAAGAAAAAACACATGGAGAAAGCAATAGTGTACGAGACTATATGGATACTTGCACAGTTCAGGAAGGGGAAGAGGGTCAAAAAATGTTGGATAAGGAAGAGAAAAGAAGGATTATATTTTGAGAAAATGCCGACTTTCACTTTAGACAGTTGGTGTCCCTTGAAGCAAAATATATGTACAGCATTTTTTTCTCTCATCTTCTAATATATTGTAACCATAGAGTTTTTGTAATTCGATTTAAGGGGTTTACGAGGAGGAGGAGGTCACCTTCTTCCTCACACGTCACCCTTTTCATTATATATTTTAGAGGAGTTTTCCCCTCTTCTAAGAAAGGGAGCAGCTCATGAAGGCTTCATATTTTTTCTGAGAAAATATGCAAATGCATACCCACACGTAATATAATATACACTTCTTCCTGTATCCATTATCTTCTTGCACATATGCATAATCACAATCAGCTTGTCTCCCGAGATGAATTTTTTTATTTTTTCTGTTGAGTTAGTTTTTTCCCTTGAAAATGATAAGGAAGAAGGATAGTGAGAGTATATTTATAGTTTTGTCTTTGCCAACGGCATCGAAAACTCCAACTCCAAGTACTGTCATAAAGAGCACACAGCAGCAGCAGCGCACAGGCACACATGCACAACTTCAACTCATCTTCACCCATATATTTTCCCCCTCTCTCTCACACACGAAGAGAGTTTTTTCTTCCTTAAGTACAATTCACTTACAGATACATTTTCCATCAGAACCACACGCGCGTCCTCGAAAAAAAGGAAGAAGAAGAAGAGAAAACTCTCTCTTCCAGAGTTTCAGAGTATCTTCTTTTTCCTCTCTCCTCTTCTCCATTTTTTTTTCTTCTCCTTCCGTCTTGTCCATGTTGTTGGGAGTATTTTTATTGAGACTGTTGTGAATCCACGAGGGAATCCCTTTCCACTAGTCCCTTTTATATAAATTATACAATATCCAATCCAGAGAGGAGAGAGGAAAAAAAGTTTCTTATAAATTCGAATACTTTCGTACGACAACACTATCACGTCCCTCCCTTCAAGAGTAGAGGCTGACTGTGAGCTTCGTGTGGAGAAGGTGAGTAGAGAGGAACATGGAGCGTGCTACTCATAACATACACCTTTCTTTTCTCAAGTTATTTGACGACGCTCGTGTAAATATGTAAAATGGAAAGAGGAGCGAAGAAGAAGAAGAAGAGATGAAGCGAAAAAAATCTGAAGAGAGTGAACAAGACAAGTTTTCTTTTCCTGAAAGGCACAGGCAAAACTACTTTCACTTTTCCATATGCTACGTTTGAGTTACTCTTTTATCGTAAATTCTCAACTCACTTTTTTCTAAAATATAATATATACCTTTGATGTACATGTGCACATATGCAATTTGTACAACCTTCATTTTCCTCCTTGAGTTGAACTGAGCTTTGAGTTGTCTCTGGAAAATGGGTTAGAAGAGTGGAGAAAATGTGGAGAATTTTTTTTGAGAAGGTTAAAGAGATGCACGGTTTATTGATTCATACTAATTGTCCACGTGTTCCCAATAGGCATATGTCGTGTCTGAGTAGCGAACAAAGGAACACACGATGGATTTCCTCGAAGAAGGGAAAGAAAACTGTTGAGAAATAAGTACAATTCGCTCCTCTCTAAAATATATGTTATGGGGATTTAAGTGAAGAGGAAGTGACAATGCAATTGAATTTCTTTATGGAGATGGAATCAACCTGTCACTCCTCCTCAATGTCTCCTTTTCAAAGGAGGCACAGTCAGAGAGGATTCAAATTGGAGGAAAATTTTGCGTGGGTTCTTGTCTTGCAAAACACGTCGTTTCGCTTAAGTTTATATATATTGTGGCCATTCGTCAAAATTTTCCTCCTCGTCAATCCTTTAGATTTGGAATAAGAATGATCTGCATTTGTTCGTTCTTCTCAGAACCGTTTTCAGAAATTAATTGTAATTTGCTTATTATTATTAAACCTCGGATTCGTATGCAGAGGTATTTACATATGTCTCGCATTATGCATAAGCATAAGTGCATGCATATTTGGCTGTCCACATGTACATATTAATCCGAGGTCTACTTATTATTATACGTTGGTTTTTGTCCGATCAAAATTATATTCCTGACTCAAGAAACTAATGAGCATGATTAGATCCGAATAAATATCTTACGAATTGGGTTCTACAAAGAAATAACCTGTCTTCTTCATCTTTGGCATCCTGGTTCATGTCAAATCAGAATCTTAAATTGTCTCCACTTCCTCTTGGCTCTAGTCATATCAAGGAGGAATTTACGAATCTCATATTTTCCGATCTCATCCCCAAGAAAATCCATATTCGACGAGACCAGGAGGTTGTTCCATTTAAATGAAATAAGGACAGGGAATAAGTCAAACTACTTTGTGACTACACGCATAATATTTACATTTGCCTTGCTGAATGGAGGAAGAGAGCTCACAATGTTCAGGCAAGAAAAGAGATAGAATTTCAAGTACAATAAGTCTACCTAACTACATTTCTTTCCCCCTCCTCAAGGGGTTTCTCCCCCTTCAATTGACTCTCTTTGTGCCACTCTTGTTGTGTATCAAAGGGAATCATCATCCTTCCTCTCATTCCTCCTTCTCTTCCGCTTCGTTATGGCATCGCGATCGCTGGAAAAATATATATGATGGATTTCGATTTTCCATATGCATCAAAAATAGACAAGAAGCCACTTAACTCTTGAAGCCACTACACACGGGCAGAAAAAAATTTTTTATCAAGTATTCCAATCACAGTTTTTCATCTGGGCTACTGCACATATTGATTTCCTTGACATTAACTGAAGTAGTGATCTTTCTTCCGTGAGACAGGGAAGAGAAAAGCAATCATGACGTTTTTCCATCACCAAAAAAAGCACATATGATTACACATTGTTTCGCTAAAAAAAGAATTTGAAGAGAGGGATTGTATTAAGTAAGTTGTGAGGGGATATGTGTATGTGCATAAAGTATATGGATGTGCTGCTTCTCTCGTTGAGCAAAAGTAGTACACTCGAAAAACATTGATTGGTTTCGTTGGGGATGGATAACGTTAATAGAATTGTCTTATTGGTCACGTTCACCTTCTTTTTTCCTTGTGCACTCACGATCAGTGTGTATATCCATATCTTAAGTCCACTCGACGTATTTTGATAACCTCGACGAGGAACTGATATTTAAAGGGAAAGAATCACTCTCTCTTTTTTTTTTGGAAAAAATGGAAAATGATGATGAATTTCTTTTCTTCTTTTTTCAGATAGCTCCATGCTTCGAAGACTGATCAGATCATCATGGACATCAGCGGCGAAAGCGAACCTGAAGCTTATTCTTGCTCCACTTCACGTTATCTAGTTGGGACGTTGGTGATGGTGCCTACACGCCCACGTGCCATATCATAACAATTTTTTTGTCTTCTTTTTTATTCTTCTCCGGTTCCTCCAAATATCGATACAAACTCGTTACAAAATATTTTTCTCTCTCTCCATCCAAAATGAAAGTGAGTTGGTTTTGGTAGGGGAGGGGAAGAGTGAGAGAGGAAAAAGGGTGGAGATCGGAGGAGAAATTTCAAAATAAAACTGTAAAGATGGAAGAGGGCTGCTTGAGAAGATGTGTTGGCCGCGTGGTTTAATGTAGTCAGAAGAGAAAACAAAACTCACTCTCCTTCTTCTTCCCCAAGTCACGCAAGTGAACAAAGCTCAATTCTTCCTTTTTATTACTTTCATTTCTTTACCCAACACGTTTGCAGACCATCCAGAAATAATTTGTTTTGAACAAGTTTCGTCATTTTTCTTCTTCTAAATATGAGTCTGTAGGCAGACAAAAAAAATTGCGAAAAAACTTGTTACTTCGATGTTTACACTTGTTAACTTAAAATAAATGTAAAACTTTTTAGCTCAAAAAGGGAAGTTTTAAGAGGATTTATAGAATATAAAAAATAGAATTACTAAATACTCTAGGCAACAAATATCATCATATCGTCGTCATCATCATCAACTCTTACTCAAAATATTGATACTCACCATTTTTCAATAAATACATTTTTAACAATTTCAATAATTCCTCTTTTCAAACAGATCTACATTCTAAAGAAATATATCAAATATATTATATCTCAGTCTATCTTCATCTCTCCATCTTCTCGCTGCTAAAAAATATATAAAAATATCATGTGTCAAGTCTGCCATACTTGTTGTTTCATCTCATTTTTCCACACACAATTTCCCTAAATATTCTCAACAACAAAATTTAGCTGAACAACAAACTCGTCCTCGTAATTATTTGTTTTTTTTACTTGAGCTACTACTTTGACGCAATCTTATTAATAAAGGGTGCATGTGTGATTACACGTGCAAGGTGCTACAAGGATACCCGGCATCGTCGTCGTCGTCATCAAAACCGTTCTCAAAGTCCAACTGCGTACAATATATTTTCCTTTTGTATTCTGTGTCTCCGTCTCCACATTTCTGTTCTGCGTAAAGCAAGATATTGAAAGTGGTGGCAAGTTTTTCCAGTGAAGAGGATAATTTGAAGGGAGTCGCCACACCTCACCTCAACTCTCCTCAACTCTTCCACCAACGCCAACAACAACGAAAACATGGCCTGGCACGGAGGAATGGGAGCGGGTATGTCTTTATCCCCCCCTCCAAAAAAATAAAGAAAATAAAATTCTCATGTTTTTTGACTTGATAAAAATCTATGTATCTCTTTTGTTGACTGCAGGTCCTGGAGGACCAAACAATCCATGGGTGAAGCTGATGCAAGTTGTGCACAAGGAGCGTGGCCGGGCTCACGTCAGCGGGCGACACGACCCCGACAAAGACTCGTAAGTTGAGCACAAAGGCGGAAAAAAATCATCGTCATTCACTTTCCTTCTTTTCTATTTATAAAGATTTCATAATGCTTCCCTGCCACGCTTGCCACGCTTTTTTTGCTATTATTAAAAAAGACTGAGACAAGGAATGTACGGAATCCGCAGAGAGAATCTCTCTGAGCAAAAGGAACGTGCGTACGTACAAAGTGCAAAATGCTCACGCACCAACTCACATATTTTTTCATTATTCTTCACTCGCCGAGTCTCTGGTTATACGCGGGCGGCTAAAACGTGCCACGACGTTTCTCTAAATTGGCATCTAGGGAGATGCCTATTAAAAGGGTGATGATATGAATACGAAATTTTTTCCCCCTACTCCTTTTTCATGTAAGCATATATATCCTCCAAGCTTAAGTGAACATCCTCACACATAATTTACCTGCTGACTCTGATTTCGTTCCTTTTTTATGATGAAACCAAAAGCACACTTCTCTGATTGCAGTTGGAGAATGTGTGGAGGTATTTCCCCAAGGTCATCATCACACTTGGACCATTGGACTTCTTTTTTTCTGCACATTTCCAAATTGCTTTGTACTTTCCATTTTATCCCTTTTTCTGACAAGGAATGGGCTGAACTATTTCCCCCCTTCGGAATAGATATATATTACCATCGTGTAGTTTGCATTTATCGGCCATTTTCCCTATTATCACCTAAAACCATCGCCTCTATTATGTGCTGAAGGCGGAAAACGTTTTTAAAATGGAAATTACACATATGTACTTTGTGCTTGTGTGTATACAAGTCAGCCAGTCTATCTCCACACACAACTCCGACTAGTTTTTATTTCTCTTTTTTGGCAAGCGAGTGAGAGATGATGGGAGAACGTAAGCCGAGTTCAGGATCACGTCCAAGTCGATTTCCCTAAAAAGCATGGGAGAGAAAAAAAATGCAGACACAACAACAATATTTTCCCTTTCCATACTACCGCCATCATTACTGTTATTGCGGCGATGTGGGTTTGGAGTTGGGATCTAAGGGGAAATGATGATGATGGTGTGTGTGCCCGTGTGCATATGTGCATCCATTCCGAAACATCTCTCTCTCTCTCTCTTTTAGATAATCTTCTCTGGTCTGGACTTTGCATTAAACTTCCATTTTTGGCTAACATGAAATCTAATACGTTTAAAGGATGTGGATTGGATGGGGAAAGTGAGGGAGAGAACGCAACGTGTATTTACGAGAGAACTAAGGCATGTCTGTTGTTGATTGTGTTCTAATTTGCAAGCAACTCATGTCGTATCCTCCGCTAAATACAGTTGCCATGACAATGAACTACTTTGTCGTTATAGAACATAAGGATAAAGGAGCCTTGACTAAATCAAAATCTAATTCGCATACGTTTCTCTTACCATAGCTTATAGTCTCACTGAGAAAATGTTCAGTAAAATTAATCAGTTAAAGAAGAATGGAGAAAGTGGTAGAGTGGAAAAGAAGAGGGAAACTGGATTGTAATCTTGTATCTACATGATTGTAAAGAAGCGCATAAAATGAGTATTCTCTTTGTGCATTTCTTTGCTGAGCTTACTTATTTCTTCTTTTCTCAAATTATTATATATAATTTTTCTACTCTGGAGATTTTGGAGCGGGGGGAAAGTGCAAAGAGGAAAACAATATTTTTGTGTGTAGATTTAAGGAGGAAGTAGTAGCATGTACCTCATTCCGTTTCCTCAATCTTCACATTTAAATGTAGAATGTTCCCCTCTAGTCTGGCAATTAGAGGGGAGCGCGAGTGGATCACCACAT
Source organism: Heteromurus nitidus (assembly GCA_034687055.1). Taxonomy (NCBI): domain Eukaryota; kingdom Metazoa; phylum Arthropoda; class Collembola; order Entomobryomorpha; family Entomobryidae; genus Heteromurus; species Heteromurus nitidus. The sequence continues at coordinate 19,818 of JAQFZW010001884.1, forward strand.
CGCAAGAAAATCCGCAGTTATGGAAGGGGCAGCTGTTGCTGCAAAGGCACTGCACCAAAAAAAACTCACTTTCGCAATGTACTTACTTCTTCTTCGCCCGCAGTGTTCTAGTCATCATTTCTGAACGAGGAGGGAAGAAAGTCGAGAGAGAGCAAAAAAAGACATTTTCTCTCTCTCTCTCTCGCTTTCTCCTCAGAAAAGTAAGCCAGAAGCCGAGGGAAAGGCAAAGGAAAATGTGGTTGACTTGTTGGATGGTGGTTGAGGACGGGTGGAAGCAACTTTTTCACTCCAATTCACAAATTTTCCCTTCGCCTCACTCTCCAGCTTTGCCCTCACATAGACTGCGTGCCTCCTTTTTTTCATAAATTGTACAGAGCGAGAGAGAGAAGGAAGCTTCCAACATCACAAAGAAAAGGGGAAAGGATGACGCTGACGGTGTGGGAAAACGATGTGGGTTCAACATCATCATCATCCTCGCCATATGCATGTATGCAGATCGAGAACTGTATTTCATGGAGTATTATTTGAAAATGAATATTTTATGAAATGTCGACGAAGCACAAAAAAAACTTCAGCTTTCCTTGTGTTAGTGGAGGCTTCTCTGCTTCAAGCATTCAAAAAGATGTGTGGAGGAAGGGATGGCAAGCAGCCTTGGTTGAGGCTTTAAAACTGTTTCAACTCTGACTCGAGCACTTTTTTTTGCCAGTGTTTGTGTGTGTCTTCATACCCATTCCAGATTTGCTCTTACTTTCTTCTCCTTCTCCCCTCAACTTGAGCAGAGAGTTTAAAGTTTCATTCTCCTTGCCCTGACTTTGCTCTAATTTCAGCTTTCCCTTTCTCGGCAGAAAAAAAACACAAAGTTTTTCCATGTTTATTTTTACGGCTTTTACCGCAGACATCGGGTTCTTCCTTGTATTCGATGCAGATTCGGAAAATACAAAAAGGATTTCATTCGGAAGAGCGCTTGAATATTTTTACGCTAAAATATGAATGGCTCAATTTCTTGCTCATCTTGTCTCATTTGTGTAGTGACGTGACGGAGAAGGAGAAAAGTGCATCCTGCTCACTCACGATGAGCCAGTTTACATTTTTCTCTCTCCTTTTCTTTACTTGTCATCATCCATCCATTCACAGTTATTATCTCACGATGATGATGTTGATGTTGATGAGGATGTGCTTTTCCTGTTCCTCATTTTCCTCTTTCATCCTCCTCCATCCATAATCTTGTAATCTTCCGCTTGAATGACAAGTTTCCCCCTTAGTCTCCTCCAAACTTTATCATTTCCCCGTTTATGTTTCTTCAATCCTCCAAAAACATGGAATCACCTTGGGGAAATCCTATTTTTTCCAAAAATAACTTCGTTTTTTTCTGTAAATTTCCTCCTTTCGCGTGACGACGAATGAATGAACAAAAATTGACTGTCAACTTTTTCTCTTCACTATTTTCCACTTTTCCCCTTCCATCCGCAACATTATTTTTAACCTGATTCCTCCATTCCCGTTTGATGATGATCGATCTAATTTTCGAAGGAGACGTGGGAAGATAACTGCGGGGAAAGCGGCAAGGCGAATGTGAACTCGAAATCAAAATCGATAAAATTCTCACAGAGTCATCAAATCAAAGTTGACCACTTGGCTGTCTTTTTCTTTACTTTATTTCCAAGATTTGATTTCTCCCACAGACTTCAAGGGATGTATAGAGAATCTCGCAAGGTACACATGAGATTGGTCATGTTTCGCATGTCGTTGATCCATATTTTCCCACATACCTTATTATGCAGTCAGGCCAAAAAAGAAGGAGAAAAAATATTGTAACCATCGAATTCACACTGACTTTTCGTGTGTGTGTGCATCCCACATGCACACACCTGCCGTGATCTTTAGGTCGCACGATGGGGTGAGCTTGTTCCTATTCACACAATGTTAAAAGAGGTACCGGCAAATGGTAACGACTTGAGATACC
>JAQFZW010001885.1:0-21777 GCA_034687055.1 Heteromurus nitidus
GTCTATTTTCAATCTTGTTAACGTGTAGCAAGATTGCGTATGATATTAATTGAAATCTTTGAATAAATGAATAATAATAATAATAATAAAAATATTGTGGATTCGTCTTATACACAACATGAACATGTGTGTAGTACATAATATACGAGGTTTTCTAGCCCACTCCCAAGTCCCGAATCATATAATCAACCCTGAGAACGTAAACCATGCTTATGCTTTTCCTATTTCGGTTCTCGGTATGGAGAATTTATCCTTCAAGCGTGAATATTAAAACAACAGAGCACGTTTTCATTACACACGTACAAACAACATTTCACAGTCTTCACATCCCGAAGACTTGTCTATTGTGCAAGACCTACTTTAAGACCCTTATTTTTGTCGTGAGTTATTGTTATGAAATGTTCTCTTGTTTTTCTTCGCTTTCATCTTGGAGGAATATTCCTCCAAGGAATATTAGGATCACGCTGACTTAGCATGTTTTTACCACGCCACATTTAAGTATATATGACGTAAGAGTGTTGGCGAATCCTGCAATACAATTAAGGAACAACATGTGGTCATCCCTCAACCAGTTCCCCCTTCCCCGTTTAGTAATATGATTAAGACACTAAGCAAACTCACAAAAGGGTGATCATCGTTTTAATCAAGTTAAACGCAAAATGTGAAATGTATGCTGATGGGTTAATATATCTTCAAATTGTGGTACACGGTCTGGAAGATTTTGTTCAAATTAAATCCTTCATTTTCCACTTCCTCAGATCCTTGGTATTGATGAAAGGGCAAAACCGTGAAAAAGGAAAACTTTCCATTACGTCATTTGCTCTCTCTCTCTCTCTCTTAGTATTCATCATGGTAGAATGAGCAAAAAGATGATAGGAATAAGAACTTACTTTGTGTGTGTATGTGTGTTGAGTACTTTCACATGAATTATATTACGTATGCATACACAAAGGAGGAGGAAAATATCCAACCATCTCCTTTCTCCATAAATATCAGAGAGTATTATTACAACCGACCAACCATGCTTTGGCATGTTATACGCTATTTTCTCGTTTCACTAAACAAATCAAGTGAAAAACTTTTTTCTTCTCGTGCTTCATCTTCCGCATTACATCACACGAGTGTGTGTGTGAGTGTGTGAGAGAGAAAATGCACACATCAGCAACCGGGAACGTCAACCAGAGGGGGAAAAGTAATCGAAGTTGAAAAGCGTATGAGAGTGGGAGAGGAAAGTTACAATGGTAAAAAGAAAACTTGGTCATAGGCATGATGATTACTCCTGGTTTGGTTTGCCACCCTACATTTAAGCAGCTTTTCGACCAGGAGGAAAAAAGTTTTAAAAAAGTAAGTTGCTATAATGTATACGAAGCACAAAAGAAGACAAGGAAAAACTCGTCCTCTATGATTCTCTCTTCATTTCCTAAAGTGCATAAATGTAACTGCGAGGGGAAAATAGTATTTGCCTTGAGCCCATAAAAGGGCTGCACAACAAAATTATGTGTTCATTTAGGAATCAAACCAAACCAATGTCAATGCAAAACAGCTTTGATGTATTTAGCGAAAAGTTTTGCTTTACGTGAGAAATGAAGCATATTCTTCTCTCATGCGGTCGGGGTTGTGACAAAATCATAAATTTTTAGTCAGAATGTGAAAAATCAGAGGTGAATTTGTTGGGGAAAGTGGACCCGTTTTTATCGTCGTATATGTAGGCTTCATTTGTTGTAGCGAGTTTGTATTTGTAGTACACAAAGTGAATTTCTTCGTTTTCGTGGTGAAGAGAAATTTAGTACACTTGATCATCGTCACATGTATGTACGATGTGTTGCATGCAATTTATTGAGGTTTGGCTGACCGTCTGCTATGTTCATCTCGAAAATCAGCGGCACATTTTCACCCAGTAAAAATGATTGCAGTATATTTTTCTCAGTGAGTTATCATCATCACGATAACCACAATATGCATGTTCCGTGAATAAAAATGATTGTAGAATGGTTTATGTCATTTGATTTCTGAACCACTTCCAAGTTTTGCTTGAATCCACAATTCTCATTTTACTACGTGATGTGTTGAAGCGATAAGCAAGTTTGAGCAAATCTATGGAAAGTGTAGATGGTGATAATATAACACGTGGTTTTTATGGCCACATTCATGGATTGTGAATTCATGCAATATCGTTTTTTTCTGTGACATTTCCACTGAGGAGAAACTGCCACAAATTAACATGGACAAATGAAATACATACATTTTGTTACTCTAATAATGTTTGCTATCATAATAGGGAATTGGGTAGCTAGCCAAATTAAAATGTAACAAAAAATCGACAATTCGAAAAAATGTCAATTTATGTGCAAATCAGCAGAATACTTAGAGAGAAAGGCTCAAGACTGCCTCGCTCTCCTTCCCTCTCTCGCTCCACCAACATTCACACCCGAGCGAACACAATCATTCAACGAAAATGGTTAGGACACATTCGACTCGCGGAAAAAATAGTTTCATAACGTATAATAATGCTGAAGAAAGAAAAGAGCTTTTGAAACAAAAAAAACAGAATGCGAATAGTTTTTACATTCCATATCGAAGTAAAGTTGGCTGGCACATTCTTTCTGTAGACTGAGGACGACCAATAAATCCCAAGGAATATATACTTTTTAAGAAGTTTTGCATTTAGATACGTTTGTTTTATGTCCTACAGCTTATAATTTTGAGGTTATGTACCTGCCAAAAAACTAACAGCCTGGAAAAGAAGGAAGACACAGGGGAATGGATTTAGAATGTTTTCCTTCGTCCACCAAAAAATACACTTTCCATTTTGCTTCTAGACAAAAAAACTTGTGTTGATAATAAAAAAAAGTTCGGCACAAATCATTAGGATCGCTCCGAAGACATAATCATACTTGACAACTTTCTATTTACGAATTACAATTTATATTACAAAAACTAGATTGTCACCGGAAGAGCGTGTCTCGTACTTTCACTGCATCGCTGAAAATAGGAAACATGCTGTACACTTGCCTGTGGAGATGAAACCACACATTTTTATTTGCTGATGTAGCGTGCTCACAGAACTTCCTTCTTGATTCACACACTCAAGCAGCATTCAATCATGCTGGTAATCTTGTTACATCCTGTGCCGAGTTATACAGGAAAGTGCGTTTATGTATATGTATTCATATGAATGTACATTTACACAATCATTAAATTATGTAACTTGAAAGGAGTGCCCCGTGCATATGAAGATAACTTCAAATAGGAAAAACACCCAGTATTTTCCTACTCGATATATATTAATGTCCACGCCCACACATATTCCATTAAAATACGTGTGGCGGTATATAGATATATACATCAGGATGCTCCTCGTCAACACACTGAAACTTGAATGCCTACTCGAAATATGAGAAAATGAGGAAGCCCCACGTGCTGCGCTTGCAGATTTAAGTCATTCGCCAGAATAGTTTTCGCTCTCTCGAAACGATCCTTACAGAAGGGAATATCGGCAATAAAAATTCGGTAATGACGTGATCCATAAATTTGCACAGGGTACCCTGGCATGTACGCATTTTTCTGCATCTTTTTGCTCATGAATTGTGATTATGGTGGAGACACTCTCTCAGAATATAATAACAGCACTGTCTTTGTTTAAACGACCTCTCCTCGTGAAAAACATGAGTCTAGTTTTTAAGGCTCTTCCCCTGCACGTCCTTCATGATTTGACACGAGATTGTTAAACAAACTTGTTCAAGTACACCGATCCGTTGTAACCTTCAATGTAACTTTTTAATGTGTGATCATATCATTTTTATAGGAATAATTACAAAATTTTGTACAAACTTTTCCCTTTGATTTAGTTAAACGAGGCAGCATAATATACTCCAGTTTTTCACTTTCCCTTTCTCCAATTTCTGTCTTTGTAAAAACTTGCAAACCTACACATTATATACATAATAGTAAATTGGCGTAAATGAGGATCTATAAAATGCATCTTCCAGTTGTAAAATGACGACTTTTGATGGGAAAACATGGAGCCTGGAAAGTCTACCGATTTTCTGCGTCATTTGAACTATAAAAAAGTTCACTCTTTTATCCCCCATGATGTTGTTGAAGGTGACAATAAATTCACAAGAATTCGTATTTGGATATGTACTACATACTGCAATGTCAACGGTGACGGTGGGAGGGTGGTGTTTGGAAAGCATAATATATATGTATCTGATTATGCGTACACCCAAGCCTCTTCCCTCGAATTGAAATTTACTCTCTGTCCACATTTATTGTCAAAAGCCATTCAAGAACTTTTCCCTTTTTATTTTATTTCTTCGTTTCATCCCATCACTTTGGCTGATCGCCTTCCTCCTGCGATACTGCAACAACGAAACGAAGACATGTCATTCCATTCATTTTTCATTGTATTACGCGGCTCACGATATTTAACAAGGGAACATAAGAACGGCATGATATATCGTCGCACATCACACAATTCTAAAGAGCTTTGTAATCAGTAGGAGGAAGGGTAAACAGGTGCCAGTTAAATAATGCATGACACACATGTGTGTGTATATCTATGATGTATATCTATACACCAGTTCAAACACAAAAGATATACGACATGTGAGAATGTGAGCATGTATTTATGCAGCTAATGTATATTTACTTAAAGGGTTTCCACCAAATCCCCCCGTAAAAAATACGCAGTTTAGTGCAAATGAATACTGTGGTGTGGAGCCTTTTTTCTTCAGCATCAACTTTCTTCCAATACGTTCTGCAAATCTTTTAAGTTGTCCAATGATAAATGAGCGTAACGGACAACTGTGATGCGTGAAAGTGACAGAAGGAGTGACAGTTTTTTTCTGGAAGAAAAGAGGAAATGCCATCGTATGCGACATGAACACACAAAGGCAACTCATTCAAAGAAATTAAAGTTTGTTTAGGTTACACACATTTACTTTGAAATCATATCTAGTCATTCAAAATGGCTGTAGGAAAGTGAGACCAATAAATTCATAGAAAGTATTTTTTTTTCAAGAAGTGTTCTCAAAATCTTGCTAAGAATATCTACGGTATCCTTTTCCCATGGTGGTGTGGTAAGACGGATATATATGTAAATCCAGCGGTGTCCTACAAGTATTCTAATGCAAATCATTATGCATTGTTTGAATAGACGAAATATGGCAAGCCGAGCTGAATACCTGTGCTCGAAATTCATATTTTCAGGCATACTTCCACTAGATACGTCCAAATATTTGTAATCCATACAGCACACTACGTATGTGCGCTAAACTAAAGCTTCATGTATTTTCCATTCTTCCTCTTTCTACTCCTCCATCCATTTTTCTCTCGGAGATAAAAGGAGCTGGTGGGTGATTTGACTGTCGTCTCAAGCTGATGTTGAAGACCTGTCATATTTCCTTCACTTTCTTTTCTCAAGGCGACCGTATATTATAAAGAAACATGGGGAAAGTCCTTTCTTCTTATTGATATTGTGCTCGTCACTATACTAGATGTCTGCTTTCAGTGGCAACTTTTTCTCTCTCCCTTGTTCTGATTCACGAATCTCTCGCACCGACTCGATTTGGTGTCTACCTCTCTCGCCCCTTTTCCTTGAGTTTTGTGTAAAGCTCTTATACATAAGGTGAGTCAGATCGATACTAGCATGAGGCAGAGGGCTTATCAAGTCATCGAAGTTGTCAGAGGAATCAGTGACCATACAACTTCAAGTCGACGTCAGTAGTATCTATTCATGGGAGTATATGTACATGAGGAGAGAGAGGAAAGTGCTTTATGATGCAATTGTGGAATGGTGTAAGTCAAGCCAAAGTTAGCCTCTTAAAAAGCACACAGACATCTGCTGAAATGCTGACACAACAAGTAAACCACTTCTATCCGGACGTTTGGTTCATCTGAGCTCACTGTACTGCAAAAGGGAATCACTGAACTCTTACGTAGTTCCTTTTCACCAGTGGAGAGAGAGAGAAAAAAGGCCAGCCACTGGCACTCGTAATGGAACATGGAACATTCACATATTCACCCAAAAGGACCATGAAAATAAAAGGGAATATATGGGAGGAGGGAGGATGAAAAGCGCTCTAAACCGGTTACCATTTCCCAATGCAATCTAGGTACACTTCTTTATCGCAAAATACATTACATTACATCACGTAACACACACTGTAAAAGATACCCTTCCACTTTCTCGCGAATTTACACTTGTGTATTGTGTCTCTCCGCAAGCAAAACGGCTGTCGAGAGACTCAAAAAAAACCATGGTTGGATCTTGGTAAAATGCAATTCAGATATGAAAAAGTGCTGAGAAAATGTAACAACGAGTGGAGCAAATCGTATATTATATCATAAAGCTTATAGTATTTAAATTGTGAATAAAATTCGGGGAGAATTTCAAAGCTCGAGTGGATATACGCTATTTACAGAGAGAGAGAGAGAGAGAAATGTACGTCCTCAGCTACTGATATAGGTTATAGTTATATCCTTTTATCCTACATAAACAAAATTATAACTTTGTTTCGATGATAAGGAGAGATGTTCTTCAAGTGCTTCTGGCGAGAGAGACAAATATGCACATGCTCTTTAAGTGACACTTTGAAATGGCAGGACGCTTTAAGAAGATGCTGCACACTGGTGATCTACGGCAATTTTGCACATGTCACTAAAAGCTCTCTTTCTCTCTCTCCCTCTGCCTCGAGTTTACATTTATTTCTGATTGTGTACATGAAAACGTTTGGAAGCAAACCCTCCCTCTCACATTTCTCATATCCTCCCGCCTCCGTATCGTCGTCTCTATTTATTTGCTTCAGGCAAATATCTGATTGCGTCGAATTACTCAGGACAAATTTTTCGAATGTGATATTGCGAATTGAGAGTGACAAAAAACTGGTTTCACATCTTCAGTTTTATTTCAGTCCTCCTTTTTGAATGCAGTGATTTGTGTCACTTTTTATCATTCTACATTTCATTGAAAATGTGCGGAGGTATACCAGGGATACCAGGTAAGGGATACCACCGATTTCCTCGTTGAATGATTGATTGAATATATTTTGGGAGTTGTCAAAGATGTCAGGAGAAAATATATAAATTGATTTGCTTTACTTCGCTCTGTGCTAGAGGAAATTCTGATTCAGATCACGCCTGTGAACAAAATGAGCTTCATATTGAATATATATGTATTTCATGATTCACTTGTGGTATGGTATTTGCCTAAGCAATTATTGGACGGTCGCACAACTTGTAAAAAGGCATTCCCAAGTGTTTTCCAGCAAACACTAAGACCTTATTAATCAAAGAAAAAGTTCTTAATTCCCCAACCGAAAAATGAAGAAAAGTTTCCACTCATTTCCATCTTTCTTGAGAGAGTGATTCAAGTGATTCGTGAATAAATAAACCCAATCAAAAAACTTCTATTGAAGTTGTTAGTTTTTTTGCCGACAACACCATCACATCACAGCACTGTTGTGCAATATGCAATCAAAACTGATAATTTACCTGGAACATTTTTCCCAAAAAGTTTCTATTTTTGCCACATCGAGTGCCGAAACCAAGCACTCAACTATTCACATTTAGACCTACTTCTCTACTCTTCTTCCTGTGTACAAATGGCATTAGCACACTACCACACCTCAATGCGATCAACTTGTTAAACACTGTCTAATTTCTTATTTATACTGGGGCAGTAGACCAGCCAGCAAATACTCTGTGGAAAAAACATCTCTCTCTAGCAAACGGTAGTACCCGAAACCATGATATCGCCCATTTGAAAGGGGAATAATAATGTGAGCGGGGAATTAAAGTAAGGCGAACATAAGCTCTGTTAGTATTTCACTAGGAAAATAGAAGAAACGGAAACATCAAATGTAGACCGCCCTCTTATTGTCTCTTTTGAGCCAACAAGAGAGAGAGAGAGAGAGAGAGAGATTCAATTTCATGTTTTCTTCTCTTTTTACAGGAACGGGGAACTTTTGTGATGAATCACGTTCAACAAAAGAGGAAAAGAAAGTCTACAAATGGTCTTTTCTGCTCTGCTTTCTTTTCTACTGTGCTTCTTTCTGCGGAAAAATAATCAGTCTTTTATTGTCGCTGTCACTGTTGAGGTGTGCGTGGGTATTTCTCGTAGGAACAAACGTTTTTTTGTGTATGTATGCGATTCTCTGACTGACGATGAGAGAGCAAAGTAAAATGTACACTTCTTCTTCATACTGATTTTTTTCCAGAGTTTTGCATTGTGCAGAGTTCGTCACGGGTTCTTGGAGAAACACGTGGTTCGCTCTCAGAAAGAAGAGTAAAAGTAAGTGAAGCAATGTCCGCCGTCATCTTGCTGACTTTGAGCTACTCTCTTCTGGTGAGAAACGTTGTGATGTCAATATAAAGTTACATTGAAAGCCACCTAATGAAACTATCAACGCCCGTCAAAAAAGCTATTAGCAAACAAACCCAGACATGAAATACATACATACATTTCCAGACATGAGACCATATGGTGTATGGTGCAAAAGGGAAGTTTTGTAGGGTGCTCTGATTTTTATCAGAAAATGCGACGCGAATAAAAGAAAGTTCCTTCTGACGTTTGTAATGACTCCACTGTCTCGCGTCCTTTCTCCTGTCCAATTTAATTTCGAGTGGGTAGGATGGCTGAACATGTGTGAATACGTGCCAGCACACTTACATTTCAATATGTGTCTGTATCCACTCGGAAGGACACTTAAGGATATATATGGCATAATGTCGTACCTGTGTACTCTATAACCGCACACTCATTTCATTTTCAAATTTTCACGAGATGACAACTTGTGTCCATTGTGAGCGCATTAGTGCGGATGGTTGGTTGTATTTAATGTGAGCGTTGTTTGTAGTTTGTATCCATCCATTTTACTTTTACATCGAGAGTGAGTTTTATTTGATTTCACACGCCAGCTATCAAAGAGCAGGATGTAACATCACATAAAATATGAAAATCGTAACAGTTCAAGCGCACCAATGTAAATGTAAGACCATAGATAGACCATGTATATAGTCTTCATTCCACGAACTCATTTTGTTCATCATTTCGTGAGGAAACATGTGCAATTAAAAGTATGAATTACGCACAGGATATGAAAACCATGTGAATGAATGCTATAACCGCAGAGAAGCATACAACCAGAGAATAAAAATGAAATGGTGAAAGTTTTATCATCCCACGGTTCATTGTTGCAAAACATTCCTAACATTCTAATCACACAAAGGAGCCTTGAACTTTTTACATTATGTTATGGCCGCTCGACCGACGCTCTCCTGTTTTTATTACTTTTCACTACAAAATATCTAGCGGGAAAACACGCTACTTTCACTTTCGGTACAATTTTCTGATTTTTGCTGGAGTAAATCTTTGCTTTTAAAATTTCCATCAAAACGCTAAGAATTTTTAGTTATGACTGTAAAGGTTGCCTTGCTCAATTTCCTCAAGCTTTAGTCAACGAAATTCGAAATTAAAGGCACGCAAGAAATTAAAGTATCGCGTTCGTCGATTTAATTATCTGACGAATACATTTTGGAACTTCTCAAATATACGAATGGTAGTAGTCACGCGTGCTAAATACTTTGAATGTACAATGTAGTTGTAAATGTAATTTAGCAAGCATTTACCCGAGTCGTACCATGAAAGTAAGTAAGAACAATATCTGGAAGTCTTTGAAGAAGTTTTCTCTGAAGATGATTGTGGATTGCTAACTAAAATCATCTCAAAATTCCAATGTTAGGTTTAAGCAGCAAGAAGAGTATCTTGTGTAGCTTTCGTCGTTTCTGAGAATGTTTGGATGTGGAAAAAATGTACCTACTTATCTACCTTATGTATATATTCATAGCTTCAGTGGTAATTAAGTATGGTATGCACAGATAGCTTTTTTACAAATACGCCTGTCACCCCACTTCATTTTCGGTATTATAATTATAACCTTTTAAAATATATTCATTTCATATATTCAAGAATCTGAAAACGTCTTTCAATTTTAGGATGAATGTTTTACATTTAAATGCACCAGGATATATCATTCATGTTCCTCAAGAGAGGGCATTTATTATTTTATGCAATTTGGCACACATTGTTGTAAAACTTTACCTCAGGAATCAACTGTTCCGGCCTACTTCCTCCTCCCTGATTGTGTTGTTGGTAGGCCGAAGAGGACTGTTGATTATCATAGCTACTACTTCCGGCGACAGCAGCGGCAGATGATCCCGAAGCCGAAGCCGGAATAGCTGGGAACCGGCTCCTTGGAAGAGTTCCCCCTTCAAGCACTGAGTTCTCATTTCCTCCTTCCATCTGTCCCTGTCCTTGAATCTTGGGGATTCCATTATGACTACTACCACCGCCGTATGGACCAGTCTGCTCCGGATGAAAGTGGTGTTCCGAATCTGATGGTGATGAAACACTTCTGCCACTACGCTTATTATTATTACTACTACCGCTACCGACGAGATCTGCTGAGCTACTTCGAGACGACGACAATGACGATACTGCGAAAACTAGACTACGTTCTGTAACAATTGGCACAAAGATAGATGCTCCCAGAAGGAACGTACAAATCCCTCTTCTCATCTTCCTTCCCCACAAAAAAGAATCCGTCTCCTTTCACTGTTTCCCTTCTTTCTCTCTTCTCAACCGTAGCAAAATGAAATATTGTGTAGGTATGTCGAGTTGACGATGTGGCAAGCTTTCTTTTCCCTTTTCTTTTACACTTTATTCTTTTCTCCTTGTTCTCAATTTGAGATTCTCAAATCACGATGAATTGTATACGCTCGTCGTCCTCGTCGTTGAAATCTCTTTGAAATATACTTGTTATTTCGAGCGAGTCACGCTTGTGGTCGACACGACTTGAAGCGGCATCATAACAAGTTTTTCTTCTTCTTCGTGCTCACATATTGTTCGTTAAAGTAGCTTTTTGTAGGTTTGCGAATTACAAAAGGGGTTTCAATGAAATAGTAATGAAGACGTGATACTTAAATATATACGACCACTTTTACAACACATCTCCGCAAGTAGTACGTCTGTGTGTGTCCTAGGGTATTTCATTTGATCCGATATATACGATATTGTTACTCAGCGAGTCTGAGTCTCACTTTCATTCAACCCAACAATAACATCAGATTGCAATTTATTATAAATGACTATATGTGCTACTCCTACTCTGTTGCATTATCCCAAATTCTTTGCTTCTTCTTCACCGACGAAATAACTGGATACACGTATAGTAGTGGGGTGCTCCACACTGATCCTCTCTTCACGGGATAGTCCCAGTGTAGAAAGAGAGGATGAAAGAGTACATAGCATATTAATGCGCGGGCGTGCAGTTTCCTTCTTTTTGCAGATTGAGAAGGAGAGTGTCCCTTTTCCTTGGTTCTTCCCCACAATCCCTTTTCAATATGATGTTCTTCTCTCTCGTATTAAAGATGATCTCGTGTATATATTTTTTCTTTCGGAATAAAGGGATGACCTGAATATTACTAAGACTTTGTCTCCTTCTTCCTTTTTCATTCTCTGTGTGAAATGAAAAGGATAAAGGGTGAAAAAAGATAAGTTTATGAGGGGAGAAAGTCAAGCCTACTTTGCTTCACACTGTAGTAGCAGCTTCCCTTTCCCTTCGTATGAGTTTTGCTCATCTTCTCCCGTTCGCCCATAGAAAATCCAGCCAAGGGTCACTAATGAACAGTGTATAAGACTAGGTAGCAGTAGTTTTCATTTTATCCTTCCTGACGACAGTGTCTCACTTTCACTCTCTGGCAAACCAGGAACAGAGTTTTGCAATTGTCTCAGCACACAAAAAGAGAGAAAGACATAAAAGCAGAGGAAAACAATATACATGAAAGGAGAAAGCTGCACTCTCGGTGTAGTGTTATACAGTTTTAACACCAGAACGGAATAACATATTTGTCTTTTGTTCTTCTCTCGCTCTTATTGCCTTTTTAGCCTCACTTCACTGAGCCTCGTAATAATACAAGCATGGAACGATGGAACGATGGAACAACCTCCATTTCTCTTTGCAAAAAAGATATGAATCTCTCCAGCTTCAAAAAGAAGAACGAGAGAAAGAAGATTTCTATATTTATGAAATAATGAAGGGTCCTTTTCCTTTCAGACTGGGGGGTTGGGAGCCGATTTTTCTCTCTTCTTTCTCCAAAAGAGAGAAGTGGCGATGATGAGTACGTGAAGTAAAGTGGAATGTCAGCTAGTCCACTCAAATTTTTTAGGCTAATACTCCACACATAACCTAGTGAAGGTTGTGTGGTGTGTATGTTCACGTTCTAGCAGAGTTGGTAGCTTCTCCTCTCCCGTCTTCGTCATATTTTGCCAGTTACCACTTTGAGGAGCTGAGTGGTTGCAGGCTGCCGCTCTCCTAAGCACATATTCTCTCTCTTTCTCCTCTTGAAAAGAGTAAATGGTAGAGACAGCAGGAGCAACAATAACAATACTACGAGAGAGTTTCTCTTGGAGTGGTAACGAAAAGAGGATGAGAATGAATGGCAGAGAAGCACAGAAGCAACAGCAGGACAACTCAAGCCACACAGTTTTGTATATACTGAGGACGATGGTGTGGTGTTGGTGTGTCTGATGTGAAAGCAGAGCGAGAGCCAAAAGTGGAGGAACCACACGCGCGCACACACTCAGAGAATGGTTCTTTGCAAGAGACTTTCACTCAACTGAGCCCAACTGGGGAAAAAGTCGCAAGTTTCACCGTCGTCTTTCCCAAAAACTGAACCAACCTTCTTTTACACGTTGACGTTGCACACACATATATTTTGTTGGAGGTTGGAGCTGCTCTCTGTGGTACGAGTTGCAGCTTGCTCTCTTTCTCACTTCCTCTTCCAGCTATCCAGCTTCTCTCCTCTGCGATGATGATGATGGTGGTGGTGAATGAGCGGTGGCACAAGTGAAAGTAAACCTGCAGACAATTTTTTTGATAGTATCTTTCTACTTGGAGCGAGCGGTGTGTACTAGTATTCTCTAGTCCCGAGTATTAGTGAGCACTGGGGACATGTCAAAAAGGTAGCAAGGTTTTATGCATGGAGTAAATAGTTGAAAGGGAGAATAGTATATGAAATCAAATATGTGGTTTGGGATAGGCAAAGAGGAATATTATACACTCGCCGATGCAAATCCATAGAATGAGAGCTCGTCCTTGTGTGTTGATGTCGATAAATAGGTTCAATAAGGGGGAATGATACTTTCAATACACGTTTTTCATGTGGACACAAAAGAACCTCTCTGGTGCAACAACACGGGTTAATATCAAACGTATTAGTCACAACAAATATATATCTAATTCCCAGCAACGCGATAAAATTTAACTTGCTTACTGGCTTTGGCTTTTCACTTTTCTTCCGTAGCATGCATAAGCACATTTGTTCACTTTAGTTTTAGTTGGTGGGGGAGAGAGAAGAAGTGTGTGAGTAGGAGCTGTTGGTTCGTTAGGAGTTAAGACGTGTGTGAACGATAATTCACAAAATTCCTCGGGATACGGAGGGAATCCACAATTGTTGTGGTGGTCCTATGTGAGCTCCATGTGTGCACTCTGCAGTCATAAGAATTTGTATGAATGAAATTTAGCTCGCTCCTGAATTGAAACTTACTTTCAAGAAGAGTGTAGCTATGCCTCGCCCCAACCTGTTCCCTTTATTTAGGTCAGGAAGGAAGAAGAGAAATGTACCAAAAGCTCATGTAGCAAAAAGTACGCACATTGACTCTCCAAGAAAGCAGATGGAATTGAAAATTGCCTTAAGAATGGGGTCTGGTGTATAGTTTCAAAAAGGCAAAGAGTTGGCAGCTGAAAGGGAGCGGTTATGGTGACTTGCTGATTTCTTGTAGCAGATACCCAAAGCGACGGAAATAACCAGTCAATGTCAGAGGAAAATTAGAATTGCAGCTCGTATTCCATATATTTATTTGACATGTTTTGAATGGAGGTAGCAGCCCTACAAATTTGAAGGAGAAGGTCGTCGTTCATCGTTGCCGTTGCGTTGGCTGGTGTCGAGCATCCAAATCCAAAACTTACGATAGATTGAAAGAGAAGGTTGACAAGACGTTTTCTGCTAATGCCAGACATATTTCGAAAACAGTTTTCAGTTGACGAATATATGCTGTCTGAATTGCAGAAAGCTATTAAACCTTCTTGAACATATTTCCGTTAGTGTAACAAGACTTGAAGATCTTTTACATTTTTAAGGAGATAGTAAAATTACATGCAAAAATCACGTTTATATGCATGCACAAATCTATACGCACTTCACTAAAATGTGTCTGCCAGTGAAAGTCTAACTAGACTCCCGAAGTGATACATTAGCGATGTGAAAGTTGTTTAACTTTGATCCGATGAGTTATGATCAGAACGACAGCAGGACTGGACTGCATTTTATTTTATTTATATAATTTATCAATTTGTGATTTGTCAGATGCCTTAAGTTGAGTTGTACTTGGATAATAGACATGTCTAGTGTGTATGGTCAAATACACAAATATTCTTCTTTAATGTTTTGTAAACTGTATAAATATGACAAATATGATTGACTAGAGATGTACAGGGGATAAGAGACTTCTTCATCCAGTGCGGGATGGATTGAGGACAGAGCCATGCATATCCTCGCACTATGTATGCAATATTAACTATTGTTAACTTCTTTAATTCTCCTGCCCTATGAACCAACGCTGTTATTACAATATATGCTTGTGGTTTGCAATAAAGTCAATAATAATAATTTATAATCAGCGGAAGAAATTCTGCGAATTACTGGCGGTCGAAAAATGGGTCGTTTCCTCCTGAAACACAAAAATACAAATGAATTAAATGTCAAACGTATTGTTAAAGTTAGCGCAAGTAAAACTATACATTTAATCCTAGTCACTCGTCACTAGCAAATATGAAAAGTGGAGAGCTTACATTTTAATGAAATGTTTCGCGTGATCCATCAAGGAAGCATCAGCTTACGTTCGCATATTATGTTTTTTACTTAGGAAAGGGTTATATATAAGCAACACATGTTGCATACTTTCCCTCGTCCAGTTCATGGCAAAAAACAGAAACCTTTCGAGGATTCTAATTCTAGTCTTGGCTTCCCTACAAATGAAAATAAATTACAGCCAAGTATAAATGATTTCATCATTCTTGCCAACTTGAAATTGAGTTTGACTAAAAGTAAGATTTATAACGGATTGCACTTGGAACGTTGAAAAATATATGTCCTTCCCTCATATTACATTCAGGCGTCTTCTACAAGGGTAGCCACGTAGACTTGCATGTGTTTATATGTACGCTTATGTAAAATTCAAAAACTTTCCATATTTCGTAAGAAGGACATCCAGTTCTGAAAGCTTGTTGCTTTTTGCGCCCATATGTTATCAACTCAATTTCCTTATTTCAAGTATTCTTGCACACATGTTGACTTTTGAGAGACTTCTCTCTCCTTTCTCTATAAAAACCTTTATCAAATATACCTCTCTAGCTGCTTTCCCTGAAAACTTTCCACTTTCAGTTTAGTTTGTTTTATGTTAGTGAAGATCTGATTTGTAGGTGAACCCCCCTTGCGACTTTCCAATACCTTCTTTCATTCAACTTTGAAACCCGAACGTCTGCACAAAAGTAAAACAGGAATCAATCGTGTTAAGTACGGACATTCTTGAAAGTACTTTTCTCCTCAGAGTGGAGAATAGGCCCAAGAGGAGAAAGTCGGCCAAACATTTGTTGCACTATACTGAAGATATACGTGAATTCTGCATTCTTTCCTCTCTCTCCTGCCTGCCACTTGCCACTTCTTGTGACCTATGGTGAGCTCTTATGGTTGAAGAAGGTATATCATTTTGGGTTTATAAAACGATTTAATGCTCTACCATACCTACGTAAAAGTAACATAAGTTAAAATGTACTTTCCCTGCTGACCATTGCAGACGGCCTCATAAGGTATATTATACTTGACGGATATAAAGTGGTTCTTATTGTCAGTAAATGCCTCATTGGTATCAGTGCACCCAAAAGGTAGATATGGTAGACGTGTAAACTTAAATGGATTTTTTTCTCCAAATGGTGATACCTTAATGGTAATACCAGGTCGGGGCGATAAGGCTTAAAGAACAAACATTCACTCCAGGATTCTTTCCTTATTGCCTTCGCGTTTATTTTGAAAAGTGTACAAATGTGTGTGTGTGTATGCTCACAGAAAGAAAGTGTGTTCCAATTGTGCATGTGTGAAAAAAGTCTATGAAGCTTACTTAAAGATCATTGGAAAACTTTTCACCTGGTTAGATATCAAGAATACGATCGAAAGCTACGAGTGAGAGGAGCTCTATACACATAGTATACACTAACTTGACTTTATCCGCTTCAAACACGACATTCTTCTATGCACACACACAGCCAAGCTCTCGGCAAGGGGGTAGAAAGTGAAGGTTTAAAAAAGTTTTATATTGCTTTTATTTCGCTAACTGTTCATCAACTTTTTCCCGACTCAAGAAGGAAAAAACCAAAAGTGAGCAAACCGTGAGCGAGTATATAAGAAAAACTCCAACTTTACAACACTGTTTTCTTTCTCTACATGATCTCACACAAAAGGGAGCAATAGAGCATTCCTGCTGTTTTACACTGTCAGAAGGAGAGAGGGAGAGAGAGGAAAAAGCTTCTGTAACAATCTCTTTTGTCTCTTACTCAATTTTCTTTGGGCTGTTGAGAAAACCACTTGACTTCCCATTTATTATTAAGAAAGAAGAAAATGAGGACGGAAGGAGACATTCAAGAATTCATCTTTCAACTTGTCTATTTTTCTCAGGAATTGTGTCCTCCTCGTCCAAGTCCCACGGAAGTTTTACTTTCAACTTGACAACGACATCCAGCCATGCACCATGAGAGAAGATGATGAGCAGGAGCATAATGATGGCATGGCGGAGCTTGTGACTATTTAGCGATCCTGTTCAACTCCAAGAGTGTTTCCACTTTGTTAGGTTCTACCGTATACTATAGATACATATTTAAAATATATGCAAACAATATATAGATATTATGCTCAGCCATTTCTTAATGATTTCCGAAGGAAAATGTTAAAGGTGATACTGTTTTCGACATAAAGTGGTTATTCACCGAAAATCAACGAAAGTAAATAGAATAGCCATTTACTTTTCATTCAGGTGCTTTCAACACAAAGCCGCGCCACGTATTCAGACTCTCTTTTCTGTTCAGCCTGAGCTGATAACCCATTCCTTTCCTGAATCCTATATTCTTAATAGAGATAAGAATGTAGGTGGACTCCTAGAGGATTCAGCTTCATTAACTCCCTCGCTCCGAACTAATGAATCCAAAGACACATCTTCAGCAACTTGGAGAGTCTGGGAGTCAAAAGCTGACTCTGAAGAAGTGAGAGAGAGCGAGAACGAGAGGCAAGAGAAAAACGGTTTCTAAAGGAAGCCATTTGAGGTCTCTGGATTGCATAAAATCGAATTACATCTTCAAGAAAGATACATATGGCACAAGGATGAAACTTTCGAAGATATAGAAGCTCTCTAGAGAGATGGGTCGATTTTTAGTATATCTAAAAAGCGAGTGATCTTTGAATGTACCTGAGTCTTTTGGTTGTATTACAAATACAACCAGCAGAAGGTGGATTTTTTATGGATTGCATATATGTAACATATATACCACACATATTCATTCATTGAAACGGGATATCTTCAAACAATATCCCGTTTCATGTGGCGATTCTAAGAAGAAGACACCCCAGACCTCATGCTATAACTTTGTGCCTCTTTTACATCATCGTCGTCAACATCAGAGAGGAGGAAATTTGAAAGGGTTTTTGTTCTATTATAACTTTTTTTTGCAGACAGTGATACATTGGAGTAGTTTGCCGGTTGAGCAAATGTGCAACTGAGACTGATGCGCTTTTCCCGAACGAGCAGAAAGAGAATTATTATTTAATTAGAATGGATGGTTGATTATTCCGAGAAATCGCTAATGTTGTTCATGCTCAATGTGTGAAAGTATATATGCGTGTTATATAATTTGATATCAAATTAATACTGAAATGCAAACTTGGAGTAAAGTGGCAGCTTGCGCTTAGAAAATAATAATTGGGAGAAATTCCGACATTCGACAGGATAGATTCGGAAATACTTTTGAGAAGGAAGGGATCTTTTTTTACGGAAAAGTGTTTTGTATAATTGACTCATGTTCAATTGTCTATCTATCATTCACAGCATGACGACACTCCAACCTAACTTTCAATTTGAATTAATTTAATATTGTCTGAAAATCTTTGCGACTAGAAAGTTATACACATGTACGCAGCTCATCTCGGGAATATGATCTTGTTGGAATAAGTTTGTGATTTAGCATTTAAACACACCCGAAATTAAATCTCATCAGTCCTTGACGCTATCAACTCAAGCCCCTATGTTTACAGTGTTACACTTCAAACTTGCTTGTGAAGTTTAATACTTGTAAATCGAGTAAAGTTCTTCAAACGAAAAAATACTTTTATTTTTTCCAAGTCTCAACTTCATAAACATGGGGAGAGGATTTTATTTTTATATCTGTCACAGATTAAAGCGAACGCTTGTTTAGACACCAAAATTACATCAAAAATATCCCAGCGTTCAGAGGAGAAGCATGACCCAGAATGAAGCTTCAAAGTTGGCAATTTTGTTCTTCCAAACTAAAGCCCTTGATCTTTACCAAGAGCATGTCAGTAAAATACATGAAATAGTTGCAACATGCAATCCAAAAGATGTACATCGTATTTGACGGCTGTTTGTCTCAAAGTAATTTAAGCTATAAATTCTCCACCGAGGTCTTAATAAAAATCCTCTGCCTCCTATGCTTTTCGCCTAGTTGCCAACTTCATTCATTTGGAGTAAGAGAAAGTAACGGAAAAAGCATATCCTTTTTTTGTTTTCTCCTCGCGATGCAAATAGAAAAAAGGACAAAGCGCACGGTGGCTAAAATTGAGCATCTGATAAAAAAAGTTGTCCATGTTCTCCAAGTTCACCCAGAAATGGTATAAATTGGAGAGTGGAGACGGGGGGACGAGTACTTGAGAGAGGAAACGCGCGAGGGACGTGACTTATAATAGGAAACCATTCCACGGGAAGATATACCAATTGCACATGGCGTTTCAACCCAAACCCTTTATTTAAAAGGCTTTTTTTCTTCAATTTATTTTCTCCGTTGTTAATCGCTATTGATCGTTCGCCCAGGAATTCAGGGGCGGTACGATGCATCCAATCCATACAATGTTGGATGTATATAATATAGGACCACGTATGCATCACTTTGTGTAATGATATAGGGAAAGACATTACGACAGAACAAAATCTTTTCTAATACTTTTCTCTGATAAACCTATAGAATCGTCGATAGGAAAAATTATAGACTGAAAGTTTAGACGACTTTCATATCCCAAAAGAAAGGAAGGAGAAATTGGAAAAAATCTATAAAGTGAGAGGGAGGAAAAGGGTCTGGTAGAGATTCATTTAAGGACCTTCATTCGTCGAGAATGCAGATTTTTTCCAGTCCTCCTCCCTGTCCTACCTCTTTCCTTTCACATTTTTCTTCTTCGCCTAATTTCTCCGTTCCAATCCTAACCTTAAAAGGAGTAAAAAAGGTGCTTCTTCACGATGCGAGGAATTCTACTCAATACCGTTTCATCCGGTATCCCACACAAGAAAGGACGAAAGGAGATAAACCCATACATCCTACATCGTGTATGTTCATTCAGAGAGACACAACGAGAGACCTTCTCACATAGGGACTAACTTCATATAATAAGTGAGCAACCGTACGTATAAGTAAGCTAAAAGGGAGAATGTGAACGCCGGAAAAGTGCTTTGCTACAGAACGTCCTTGAACTTTTCAAGACTCCCTATCTTTTTGCTCAAGTAACACGAGAAGGGAGCATGCCATTACAATACCATTTTGCAATGCTAAAACAGTAAAATTGCGCTCCACGTCCTTTCCAATATAACCTTTGATAACAATCATCCTTTTAACTCGAATTCTGACTTCGTGGCCAAGCGTATCTCTGCTAAGCACAGAAATAATGTATTGCTGCATGTCTAAACGAGATTCGACTGATGCTGGTATTGAAAGAAAAGCCATATTTGAAAATTGCATCTAGCTTTAATAAGCGAGCAAGCATTATCATTATCCTACTAAAAGTTTTCTTTGGGTTCCATTTACACAAGTCGAGGTACTGCAATCTGCAATGAAATGATGAAACATTCTCAGTCACATCGCACAAAACTTTCCATGTCCACCATCCATACCGAGTACTGAACTGAACGCTTTCGCAGAACGAAACCTAGAAAAGGTCTACAAAATTTTGTCTCAAGTAGCAAATATATGGTGCAGATGTAGATAAAAGCACGAGCATTTACTTGATTGCACTCTGCATACATTTTGAAACGGTGGTTAGGTACGCAACATGGAACTGTGGAAGACAAGAAAAGGAAAGAGGTATTGAGAAGTGAAGTCAAGCAAACGATGAATTCCACCAGATTGTGATGAGAGATCAAATTTGTTTCTCGTGCACTCCATAATACAATCCACACGATAAGCTTTTGCAGAATCTTTTTTAAGGTTCACTTTTTAGGGAGCAACAACATCCAAAAAAAATCATACGTTTATTGTGCTCCAGATAAAAACACCATTCTAGTTCTGTTTTCCACATTTTCAGGGATTTCTGCAAAGTTCAATTGAGGTAGACGTTTATACTTTCTAGATTAAAGTATGCCATATGTCTCAAGTTCCGACATATTCCGTCTTGCCTCATTCAATAGCTTTCCACTATAATAGCGTCGCGCCTCTCCGTTAGCCACTTGTGTATGCATACTGCGACTGCTTTTCACGGTGTACTTACAAGACTTCGTGAGACATTCACATCCGGCCGATTTCGTAAAATTGAAATTTTTGCATCATTGCTCCACATGTGGAAAAAGGGAAAGGAACTGGAGAATGTTCTCCCCCTCGTGATTTTAAGTCTTTACGCATTGTTTGGCTAAACATTTGTAGAAAATTGGAACCGCTACGTTGATTGGGAATCAGATATATTGATTACATTTTCTTAAGCCATCACTTAAAGAAGTGAAGGAATTTTGCTTTGCCAAGGTTGTCGAAACCAAGGTAACTAAAACATAAATATTGCCACCGTGATATTTATGTTTTAGGTACCTTGGTCGAAACCAACTCGACATTCGTGCTCGACTAAAATAAAATATCTGTTGGAATGAATGTACACTTATATCGAGCACAAACATAATGTAAAACATGTTACTTGGTACATGAAGTGGTTGGCCAACCCCTGGACATGAATCTTTTTAAATTACTTTTTTTTACATTAAACAACGCTACTGTCTTTATTATTGAAAAGAACATTAAAATTACATTACAAAACAAAACATGCTTTAAAAATACGATATTAGTTTTTTTAAAGAAAAAGTGGTTTCTTCTTGAAGGGAGACATAACTGTGTGCCGTCAGGGGTAGAAACTAAGCACGTTTCCCTTCCATCTACTTGATGACCACCGGATGAGAAAAGAAAATTATTTTAAGCATGCAGTATAACATTTAAAAAGCAAGGAAAACAAAAGTATATAATCTACCGAAGATTGAAATTTATGCATATCTTGTTTTTTTGAATTTTATATAAGTTAAATTTCTTCCATTTTAGGTGGAAATTGTGAACATGCGTTTGCCCTCTTCGCTTGCAAAAATGGTATTCTGACAGTATCCGTCCGAAGACCATTTGGCGAAAGTGGTTTATAAAA
>JAQFZW010001886.1:0-21762 GCA_034687055.1 Heteromurus nitidus
TAGTTCAAGAGCCAATCACACAGTGCCGGACACACACACACATGGACACACACATGGACACACACAGGGACACACACAGGGACACACACTCATTTCATTCCAGCTTTATGTGTATAGATATAAGCCCACAACTTGTCAATACTTACCACAAACAATTCTTGGTGTGTTC
Source organism: Heteromurus nitidus (assembly GCA_034687055.1). Taxonomy (NCBI): domain Eukaryota; kingdom Metazoa; phylum Arthropoda; class Collembola; order Entomobryomorpha; family Entomobryidae; genus Heteromurus; species Heteromurus nitidus. The sequence goes on from JAQFZW010001886.1 coordinate 170, forward strand.
TTGGAAGTATATATGATCTCTTCTGAAATGAATCCAATGTTGTATATGCATGTATTTTGGTTTCCAACTATTCACAAGTGAGGTGGACAATCGATTCCCTCCAGCAGAGACGTTTGAATCAAAAAGAACGAATGCAACACAGGATCAAGCTACTGATAATATATGTTTTGGGAATTCAGCATTTGTTTCGCAACCATATTCTGTAGAAAAATGTGTAGGCGTGACCATCCGCAAAATATTTAAATTGCTTTCTTCGCAGGACATTCAAAATTATTATATTTTTTATTAATTTGAATAACACAATAGAATAAATAATACAAGACAATACATCATTTGTATATGCTTACTATGTATGTATATGTATGTATGTAGTAGCACGATCAGTTACACAATAATTTAGTTTAAATTTTAAAAGAATGCGAGTACCCAGCTACGCTACATTTCTAACTCATTAACATTAAGAATAACAGCATACACTACCACTGTCTAAGATGTATATACTTTCTCCTTAGGGTCAACTATATGTTTATCTTACAAAGTGCTCCACTATAGAGAGTATGTACAATCGTGTCATGTTATGCAATAATGCTTTCCAAACATTTCCCGAACGTGAACTAAATTTATTAAATAGAATTTTACTGACTGTTGACGATCTACCTTGAAACATTTATGGTCTATATATCCTCTAAAGCTACTTATGCTCGTGCATCTTCCCTCTTCTGACGTCTGTAATATTCTCTGAATACTCTATGATATGATATCATGAATAATACTGACTCACTTGACTATCTTTATCATTCATACTGCAAAAACATACCCAATTTCCAGTACAATATTATTTTAAACTTTATCTCATTCTCACAAAACTATCCTTTCCTTAACTCATCACAAAAATTGCACATGAATGTAATATAATATGTCTGTATAGGTTGTGTTGTATGTGTGTGCATGAACTTAAGTAACTAGATCCATTTAGAGAACTGATTAGTGGACAAGAATTGTACCTGATACAATTAGTATAATTTCTGAAAGTTAGCCTTATTATAATAATACTAATCAAATCACAATTCATAAACGAGCGTTTTAGTGTAAGTTTACAGTAGAGGAGTATAAGGTGATGAAAGTTCTGCACGTTTCAGCCATTCTTGTGATTTACGCTTCTATACAATAAATGCATGCCATTTTTCTACACTTGCTACGTATACATATAACCCAAAACGAATGCTAAATGGGAAACTACTTTTACAGCACTTTCTCTGCCAAAGTTTTGGTGTGCACACATACATGTTCATACATCGAAGTCTCTAGAATTCTCCCCAAAGTTTGCAACAGTATTTTCTGTTAGTATATAGAGCTGTTGAGCTATAAGGTGGTATAATTTTTTATGCTTTCGATAAAGCTCATTCAATTTGCATTTCATGATACAATTTGTATATTATAGATATTTGTATTTTAAACTATTTGTAGAGCCAGAAATTGCATCCATTTACCGCAAGGATTGTGGATCCCACTTCAAAATTAATCCTTCTGAAAATGATATGTGTATCTCCTGCAAAGCTTTATAAAGTCTATGTAGAGAAGAAAACCCTCGTGTGATACCACAGACCGCAGTTTACAAACTGAAGAGATTACAAGTTTGCGTCAGCAGCAACAAGCATGCACATGCATACGTTCAAGATGTTCAGTCCAGTGATGCGCTATTAGGATAGTTGAGTGACAACAAAGCTGAACTGACATTGAACTAAATCCGTCACTTCTCTCCCCTTTCAAAGTCGTAATGCGTCTTTTCAACTTAATTTTGGAGATTCAAAACCCAGGGACAGGGATTCCCTTTGATTTCATCATTGTCATCCTGTCATGATACTTGATAACTTGCTACAGCAGCATCACACAATTCAGCATATATACAACCATTTATTAACACTAAACTAGAAGTGATATTAATAACCTTGTTATCATTACAAACAACGGGAATCCTGCCCATGGGCGGTGTAGGTATAGCAGGTAGCTACCAACAATCAAATAAATACTTAACTTGGTACAATATGTATGTATGAGATTACCATTAGATATCATATATGTATTTCGTATTTGACAAATTAATCTAATTAAACATCTATAGTGGTTTGTGCTACAAGAAGGAGTACTACTTTCTGTGGAGAAGTAGGAGTTCCAATCAGTGTTCACTTCATTATCATAAATCCCTTGTAAATATAAACAAATTAATACTATTTTGGACAGCAAACCACACTCCTGTTCTGGAGAGATATAAATCAAAGTACACTCTCGCGTCCCTAGAATCCCCATTAGATTTTAGCTAACAGGCCTTTCGTAGTTTTACTTTTTTATACAGGTCTACAACAACTTGTATTTAGTATCTATAAAAATGATAAAGTTTTCTTTCTCTGTAAATACTCAAAAGATTTCTTACAGACAAACATCATCCTTTCTTATGACGCTTTTATGAACGTGAATTGTTCTGTCTCAGGATTAGGTTTTTTCTAGACTATATTTAGAAATGGATTGTTTCGTGCTTGAATCCACTAATTTTGTAAATGTTCCCCCTATACAATCACTATCAGCCGTTATCCTGGTTTGATCATGACAAATTAGTACATAAAACCTATCGCCCTCATATTCAGACGATACACCGAGATTCTACACCTTTCTATTGTATACCGTTGTTCTATGTATTAACGAGAAAAACAATAACTTTCCACTTGAGTTAACACCCGGTTCCACAATTCCCCACCCACACCTAATCATTACAAGCTACATAGATTTAGAAGGTATGTTCACTCATATGCTCATATTATGGCCGCTTGTGTGCAGTTACAAACTTTATAATGCGGGTCTGAGAATGGGGGTACGTATAGAACATATAATGACATGACACAGAGATTCAGTTGAAAACCCCTTGCTTTGACGTTGGACGTTGTGGTGTTGTGGTGAAAGTTAGCAAACTGGAACACATTTGCTCCAACTAACTCTTGCCAGACACACATACACACATCTAGCCATGCCACCCACACTTTCTTCCCTCCACCGACTTGCTTTTACTTGTCGACCAAACGACCAATTCATAAATCTTGCTCGCATTTCGTTTCATGCTGGGGAGAAAATATATCTCTACACACATATCCGATATACATGATGATGCGGAAGGGAAACTTGTTGAGTAATAGATTAGTATGTGCTCAGAGTTTTGTGCTACTTTTTGATGTGAGATGTTGAGAGACGAGACGTCGTCCTGTGTTTATGCAGCGTAAAATATGATTCCGTCAGAGTGACTGGTTTCGGGTGTTTGATGCTACAAAATTGAAATGCTAGAGTGTGAGTATAATAATAATATCTTTACGGCTGCTGCTGGTTTTTGGTTGCTGAACTAAACTAGTATCCCAACCCCAAGTCACAGATGTAATTGGCACTATCCAAATCATCGATGGTTGCTCGGAGAACTTCTACCACAACTTTGTTCGAGTACTTCCCACTGGAGACGAGCCGGATTGAAGTCATTCCACAGAAGATAGTCATGGACTTGCTCACTGGAAATATCATGCATAAAACATTCAATTCATTAAAAAGGGAAGGGGGAATGTGTGTAAATTCAATTTTGATGTTCCTTTTCACTCGACGATTTACACGGATAAACAAGATATATGCAAAAGCAAAATGGTGTTCATTACTGTTTCACTTTCCCCGAAAAATACAAACTTTGTTAATGCTTCGTAGCAAAATGTGACTATCATACGAGACTCTTAAAAATTATGCAGCTAGTGGCAGCTATATTGTTATTGAGTTACCCCATTACCCGGATTTAACATGGTAGAAGTGTATTAAATACAAATAAAATCTTACATGGACGAGGATGATACCCGCACATCTCTTCCACTATTTCCGTTTTGCTAGTGTCCAGACTCGATGCACCACCAATCTGCACGTAGTCTTCCATTCCCAGTTTTGCACACTTCATCAAAGAGATTCAATAAAAAAACAATGTTCATCAGAAATGTGTCAAATGTATGGATAATTGGCATAAAAGAAGAAGGAAACTACATATTTATTTTATTTGTGTAATAGCTCAAATGTATTCACACGAGCAAGGCAAATTGCATTACATTGATTTAAAAAGTGAAACTCATTTTGCAAATAATTCGTTCAAGGCTTCAATAAAAATTGTGAAAATGAACAACTATAATTAAAGGGATTACATTCATTGCGCTCGTCAAATGCATAACTGTATCAAGTTAAATTTGATGCTGTAGCTCTTCATTAAGCCAACTCTCCTGGAGAATTAAAATTTCATTTTAATGTTTTAGACTTAATTAGCATAATTAAGTTAGGCTGGCAGAGAAAAATCTGTTCAAAGCCAGAGGCAGAACAGATTGCAATCAACAGTCGCTTTCAGCTGAGGTCTCAGAGGGATTTCGTATCGTATTTGTAGACAGCATACATTGTACAAACATGGCATGAAAAATGGCTCATCCTCCTGCTTTCCCTGGGCAAGAGAGGGGAATGCCATTGTGAGATTGAGTTTCGTAATGCCCAAGTCTAGCACAAAGCGTGTTACTGAAAGTATTTACATGTTATGTAATAGAAACACAGTTTTAAAACAAACTTCGTTTAAGTTTAAACAGTAAACACACTTCACGACCCCATTTTTTGCTCCATATGTAAAAAGTTCTGGAATATATTTAGAAAACACTTTCTCCTTATCTCTTCAATAATCATGTTACACCTGGACGAAATGTGCGTAGTTTTTGGAGCATGTGAAATGCGAAGTTGAAAAAGAACAAATTCTTTGACTTTTGGGACTCGGTAAAAATCGCAACTTCGAAGTTTTGGAAACAGAGGATCAAAAACTTTTCTCGTTTCTAGTATCGACAAGTTGGGTTGTTCTTAATCGCTTTACTAGTTTCTTACAAAAGAACAGCTGCTGCGTCATAAAATAGCAGTAAGAGTTCCCATTGTTTATCATAGTCACACACGTGACAGGTGTGAGTGAGAATATCAATGTATCAGTAATTAAGGCGAACATTGAAATTGACAATGAACATAATATATTTTGTAATGAAAGCTTCATCTGAAACATTCAGGAATTTTTTTACTGAATTGCGAATAAAGATGAAACTGTTCTCCGCATGAGAAATAATAACGATGTTTAAGATATTTCAATAGGGTTCACGACAGTTCAAGTACAAATCATATATCAAATAGGGGCTTATAATTTACAGAAAAAAGAAGATTTCAAAATACAGATACCCGAATGAATATAATGCTAAAAGCTTGGCATATAAAGACCTACATGCACGTGTCACGTGTGCACATTCATTTTTTAACCACGTAGGCGGCATACATTAAGGCATATTAAGCGCATTTTGGATGGGAATCGTTACATTAGAAATTCATGCTTTTTGGTAATGGGATTAGGGGAAGTACTTTCTTATTACTGACAAACGAAAATTCATATAAAAGTTTGCTCCTACATACCTTATGATAGATTCCTTTCTGAAGCCTGGGACTGTGTGAAAAGGTCTTTGTATTGGATCGATGAAGTCCAGTGCTCATATAAATGAGGCGAATTTTTGAGTCAAAGATCGTCATCACACTGCAGTTGACGTTTCTCCCGTAATTCTCCAGAGTGAAGATTCCTTCGATATCTTGAACTAGAATGTTGCATGCTACAATTTAAAAAAACAATATACATCATTTTAAACAAACGATTTTTAATCAAATTGTTTCAAGAATTCATTTAAAGAATTAAAGTCCTATTTTTAGACGAAGAACAAGTTTTAAGCTTTATTTTAAATAGTTCCAAAATAGACTACATTTCATTCAGTAGAACATCCCATGAACACCATATTCCACATGGAATATGTATGCAAACGTATAAAAAATCTTATATGTACTTCAAATTCCAAGTAAATTCATTTCCAAGAAATTACAATGATCTTTACTTCTACTTCCAAGCAGAACCTTATATTATAGCGCAACGCAACTGAATGAACATAATTCAGTGGATCAGAGTCCCACGATGAAAGAAAAATACTCCAACAAATGGCATGAAACGATGAATTTTCCCATCAGGATTCATTTATAACCAGGCAAGTCCATCGCGATCGTGGTGAAAAAATCTCATTGAAAAGAAACCAGCGCAGCATCTTTGCACAGTGTCAGATTGTATATATCGAATACGCTCGTTATGGTACAAAGGTTGAAAACTAGTTACTCTCTTTATGTAAGGGAAACTATACCACTCTAACATGTTATGTAAATACGTTGAATCTCACTTCTCAAAACACCAATAATACTTTTCTCCCAAGCGACATTTCTCTAACCTGAACATTTCTAAACGTAGCCAGTTAGAAGGTTCAGTTCGTGGGAGTTTCAGAAATGGAAAATTTAGTTTTCGAAACTACGTGTGTGCGTATATGTTTCTACCTGTTACTGATCTACACCTGGTTGGTTTCTCTCAAGATTTCTCTCAGGACTTAAATCACTTAGTTGCAAGTGACGTGGAATGGAGAAATGTGTACAATTTACATGTAATTTCTACGCTTTTCTAGTTACTTGCTTTTAGACTGGCTGATAGGAAAAGGACGCAACAACCCCTGTCGTAATATACTTGTGCCCGTGGTGCAATGTATTTTTCAATCTAAAATGAAAATTGAATATTCACTTTTCACAGCATGCAAATGGCGATACGAGCGAACATGGAAAACAATTCGAGGAACAACAAATGCATATGCATAACTTAGAAAAGAATATATCAGCTAGTTTTATTTTTGTAGAAAAAGAGCACTTACGCCTAGGATTGGGAACATGTTCGACACGGACGGAGAATCCTTGGCCAAACACAGGGATACGATACTGAATGAGAGCAGCATTTTGTGACGATGTGAAGGTACGTCTCATGGGCTGCAATCGTTTTGAGTCCACACACAAATCATGGAATCGATTGGAAGGACTCTTCTCATGGTCTTCATAACTTGGAAACACAGCACCATTCAGTTCCCATCCGTCCACAACCTGTTGACAGCATACACAAGCATAAATACACAAATAACTCGGGGAACTTGCTACCTACTTCCAAGAAAAATCAAGTTTTCCCCTAACTAATAATGCATGAGGACAGGGATCACAAGGGAAAAGTAGAAGAAAAACTTTTTTTTGGACAATACTAGGAAAAAATTTAAAAAATTCTGACGCCAGCAGACCTACGTGAGTAGGGATTGGGAATAGATTATATTGCCTATTCACCCCTCACTCCTACTCCTACGTGGAACATACAGCAGCTCAGTAACCTACATTGTGCATACCTAAGCAGTGGGTGAAAACCTCCAACTTTCACTTCGTTAGAAAGTATGTGCATACGCATTGTCAAAATACTTTCATGGTACACCCACAATTGACAAGTAATTGCTGCGTTTCACTATACATGTGGGATTCGAGTAAATAAGTTTTAAAAAGTTTCCACTCGTCATTTTGTTCATTTCTACCAATTTCAAGAACATGAATAGAATTGTTCAGACATGCAATTTTTATTATTGATTTCTCCTCCACACAAATTGAGTCCTTTGGATGAATTTGATTGTAAGCCTTGGGTGAAATAAAGAGTTCAAATTACAAAGTAATGTGCCAGCTCAGGGACATGCATATTTTTAGTATTTTCCTCTAATTTTTCCACTTTTCGACCGATAATCGAACTTGTGAAATGAAGTATTAAATACAATGGGGGAGTATGAGATGGCAAATTGATAAAAAAAACCTTTATAGCAAGCCTAGGCATATAAAGGTTTGTTTCTGAACGTAAACAGAAATTGATATAGTTCACCATTGTGTGGAACTCCTCCATCAGGTTTGCGCAACCCAATCACGTCTTCAAAAAGGATTAATTAAGACGAGTTACATAAGGTAATTATCAAGAGAACGGAAGTACGCGTACAAGGGAATCAATTCTTTAGAATATTAAGATATTTATACTTTCAACGAAGTCTTTATTACTTTCTGCCCTGAGATGGCCTTCATTGATTTTATTGGTTTATTGTTCTAGTGTCTCACATGAACATTCAGGTATTAACGGAGACCTACTCTTTTTTACACACACCCACTATCCTGCTAGCAAGGTTAAGTCAGCGAAAGGCATACTAAATATATAACATGAAATTGGCTTCTGTTTGACTTACACTAATAAGTCCTCCTTGATGACACTGAACATCCAAGTACTCAATGGTAACGGCTATGACTTTGTTGGGATCTGAAATCAGGTAGAGTCCACATGTCCGGCTACCTCCTCTCGACTTATAATGGAAAATACCTTCGTCCAAGGTGATTTTCACGCAATCTGTAACGGAGTGATATTTAAGGTATAGGTTAAAATACACACAAGAAAAAAGTACTTTCCAAATATTAACAAAATATCTTGCTTTTAAAGCTTGTCCTCGTCGGTGTCCCTTGTACAAATAGAACATACAAATATATACTCTCTCTCTAAAGTTCATGTTCATTAACTTACCTTCTTGCGAGTCCTCAATTACGTGAAACTGACTGGATTCTGGAGAAAATAGACTCGAATGTTGAACTGGGTCTAGTGAAGCGGCTTCTGGGTCAATGATGATATTGCTCTAGAATGTTCAAAAAAATCATATACATTTTAATAGGCACTCTTAGAGTCGACGTTGTCGTTAACATTGGAGCCTTCCAGAACAGAAAGCAAAAATGCACAGAAAATCTTGTTCATGCCTCAAAATCTATTACACGTATTATGAAATTGTTGGGAGACTTTTCAACACAAGTGATAAGGATGACAATGACAAGCGAGATTATAGCCGCGAATTTAAGAGTGACATCTTTCCTGACATGTCAACAATGTGCTTGAATTCGATAAAAGCCTTATGCCAAGAACATGAAGTGACGTTTTCCAAAAACAACTGTCAAACCAAGCCAGTAAGATAAGACGTTAGAGATGGTATAAAGTACATATATTCCTGGAGCATTAGCTGAGGAGATCCCCAAAAACCCAGCTAACGATAAGAAAACATCATAAGTGCAAAAGGCAACGATGAAAATTCGTGATGATCAGGATGATTCATTATGTCAACATTTGTTCTCTCGGAATGCTACACATTGCTGCTCTGTACAAGTAAAAATTGCTTCACGTGAATCACCTCAAATGCCAACATTTTTCAAAATATTTGCACGCTTGAAAATCAGCAAGTGTGCAGCCTAGTTTCAGCTTTTTAGTAAAGTAGTTTGACCAAACTCAAGTTCATGGTGGGATTTCTGCTTCAACTCAGTTTGTACTTTAGTTTGGTCGTGATTTGTGATCTTGTGAGCAATTTGGAGAAAGTCTGCGCCTAATGATTTTTTGTACTTACAACTTTTCCGTAAGAGTGATAGAGTTTCAAGATTTTTGTTGATACCTTGGCGCAGTAAGTACACAATAAATACTTCGAACGAGGGAACAACATTTCGGTATATACCCTCTCAGTGTGTTTTTCTTTCTGTCTCTGTTTAACTTTCTCCGTACACACATTTGGAATAATAATATATACTTTACTGACATACATTTTATTTGACGTAGTAAACATTGTATAAATGAGCTTAGCTGGTGCTAGTACATTACTACATTAACTAACTAAAAGTCCTGTGGTATAATTATTTGGTCTGATTTTGGCCAACTTTTTGATCCATCATGTACCTCAATCAACTATCGTGTTTGTTTATTATGTGGTTTAAATCAGCTATTGTGGTAATCCCTCTCCACCCAACAAAATACCAAGGCTTGTGAGTTCGGAGTTCGGAACGACTGGACTAATAGCAAAGCTCAAGGAATATCTTTAGAACTGCGAAAAGTTTCCAGGAGAAAAGGGAATGAAAAGACATATCGGCTTTCACAAAGATTTAAGCTGTGCATTCACATGAGCAGTTTGGGATTGTGAGTGGAAAGCACTTTCACTGCGGCTTAAACTACAATTATGGCTCTATACACCCACAATCACTGTTACAGCCCACACCACAAAAGCTTGGAAAAAACACTTTTTATTGTTGTGTTTTGAGGGTTTTGAGTGCGTGGCAGGATGTTTGAATGGTGTATTGTATGTGTGTTTTCCTTTTTAATATATCCATTGCAAAGTGAGTCATACCGATCACGAATCACGGCAATGAGCATAAAAGTTTGAAGTGAAAGCGAAATAAAAGCACATCACGTAGTTTTGCGACTCGCGTTTTTACATGAACTTCTTTTGAAAATAAGCTAAATATCTAACGTAAGTCGCTTGCAAAAGTACATATGTTTCGCTTATGGGAAGGCTATCTTTGTCCTTTTTGTGTTTTGTGTCGACGTTTTAATATTCATAATATTGAATAGACTTTTATCTATGATAAAAAGCCCGTCGATGAAAAGCTATCAAAGCTGAGAGTCCATTGCCTTCTCCACAGGATCTTTATACCTTTTGGGTATAAACCACGAAACACTTAACTTTTCCTGTAGAAGAGTATCATTTTTATAAACGTAAAATGAAAATCTAGAGGGAAATGATGAAAGTGAGTTGAGTATACGAATTTTTCTGCGTGTATAGGAAAACGACAACATTTATGTATGCATACGGCGTGGGTGGGTGAAAGTGAAATAAGCATCTTGTTTGTGGCGAAAGGAAGCTATAACAAATCCAACGAAGAAACTAGACAGGCTTTCACTCTAATTCGAAATGTAAGTTCTAAATAAAGATGATGTGTGGTTATTAATAAATTCTTGGTTCGCGTTAAGAAAATCCCTTAATCCTTAAGGTTCACGATTCATTTACCCCTTCCTGGAAGACTATATTTAAGCTTTTATGCACCATAAGTTGGTTATGGAACAGGAATTGTGCTAAAAATACACTCAGTGCGTTCACTCAACTCCCGCTCCAAAGAAAGAACCGACTGTAAGGCTGACAATAAGTGATAATTGGTAATGAGTGGTGAATATTCATGTTAACTAACAGTTTTTATGGAAAGCAATATTTTTTATATAAAAGTTGTCTTTTATTTCTTTACCTATTTTTGTAGATCGTTATCAAGATGAGGGTAATAAATCACATTATTAGAACATTAGAAGTAATGTGATTTTTACGTCATTCACGTCATAAGCATGTCATCAATTTATGGTCGATATGCTATGCTTCGTTTGAGTAATGAACTAGATATTGATAATAAATTGTCTCGCAAAAGGTTACTAATGAAATACACGAGATATGTTTCATGCTAAACTTTCTTTTATGTGCCTTTTTAGGCTCAAACGAATCCCGACAAACAAACACATTTGAACTCCTCCAAAGGGGAAATAATCATAAACGAACTACAGTATTTAGACTGCTATTTCATTCATTTGCTCTGCGGAAGTCTGTGAAAAATACGGTTATATAATACTTGCATATCACATTTCTTGTCATAAGATGCATTTCTTGATTCGACACTAGGCAAACAATCAAACTAATACTTTATATCTGCTACATATTTTTGTTTGAAACATGACGAGCATATCAGATATGACTCAACACTATAGATGGACATGATTGCACTTCACATTACAGATTCTCTGTAAGAAGCTATATATCCAGTGAGATGATTTTAACCCTCACTCCTCATCAATTTAAAGCAAACGCGTCATAATGTGCAGTGAAGTAACTTGTCCTGTGTCCTGTCCACACGCAGAAATTCCTTCACTATAACTCGTCTTCCAGGAATCAAAAACGTGTGCTTATTTTTAGCAAAAAAAGGTTGTCACTTACCTCGGGCAAGAGCTAATGAGGAAAGAAGCAATTTAAAAATAATTATCAAACAACTTCCCTCGCTTGCCCTTAGCAAGCACACTCTTTTCCATCTTCTTCTCAAGAACCCCCTTTTAATGTGAGTAGCCCACTTGATGAAGACAGAAAAGAAAAGTGCTCTTCATTGTCTCCCACCTTCGCCAGCTTTCCATTTTGATGTTGACATTTTCAAGTGCGCTTTAAAACATCAAAGTGTAAACAGTGCAAAGCTTTTGTCTTTATGCTGAGCCCCGGTGAGCATTCGAGATTTTAAGAAGCTCTCTTTGTATTGTGTGAGTGTGTCCCAAAACTATTTGCATTGTTTTAACGTTATCGCAGACGTTATAGGTAGTTACGAAGAACGTTGGCACGCTACGAGAAGACGTTATGGAAGTGCATCGGATTTAGCAGAGTTGTGGAAGTACCAGCGTCACAAATATACAGTGCCCACTTTTGTGATAAGAAGTCAGATGGTTTGGTAAGCTATATAGTGGCTTAGCTGAGCATATTGTTTTCAATATATGACGCTAACCATTTTAGCTCAATTGTCCTTCTTTTCACTTTATCCCTTTAATTTTTTTGAAGAGACAACTTTGTTGTGCGGTGGTTTGAAGAATGAAGAGCTGACTGATGACAATACCTCCTGCATAGGCTTGTTCTAACTTTCTCAAAGAAAGTGAAAGTGAAGTAGCTGGAATATATCCGAGAACCCACTGACATTTTTATTCATCCCTTTATTTCGTCCTTCCCATTCAAGGCACTTCGTCGAAATGGTGTTTGCATAGGTATCTTATGTTGGAACAATATGAGAAGCTAGTTTGTATTGTCACTGCGCTGCTACGAAAAAGAAACCGAATAAAAGTCCATGTAGCCACGAGTCATTATCATTGTAATGCTAAAAATGCTTTCTTTTAGAGATCACGTAAGAACGAGCGAAGCAAGCTACCACAAACAGTAGGATAAACTTACAGAACGTAATGTAATGCTGACATTTCAGCAGGAAGTTTATTACGACGGAAAGGCAAGAGTGAAGAGTACATATCTGGAATTGATGGGCGCTTGCAATTTTGCCTCCGTGTCGTCAGCAAGTCAGCATTACGTGACGTGAGGACGTGACTAACACTTTCGCATAATCCTAGGTAGAAAGAATATGAAAAATGATTTCTTCCACTCCACTCTTGCTCTTGGACATGTTACAGTGATTGTGGTTGTGAGTGAGATTTCCGTCATCGAGTTAGTATTTTATTCAAGCTGTATTGCCTGCGACTTGCGACAGCAAGGCTCAGAAATAGAGAGATTCTTTTTTCTAGCTTTCTCGCTTTCCTTACTATTCGTGGACAATTAATTTATGTACAGTATTTCCTTTCAAAAAAAACCCTTAATTTTTTCAGAAAATTTGATGCTGTATAAAGTATTGAAACTCGAATCTAGTTTTAGGTATATTTCAAAGAAAGTAAAAATTTTCTTGATATGGAGTAGTCTGCTAAAGCACATGCAAGTTATCAAAAAATTAAATGCTGAGCCGAAAAGTCTTCTTTTGTGTACTTTGTATTCCTTGGTAAGTTAGATTTTTTCATTTTCCACAGCTTGAGACAACGAAATGGATCACTTATGCATGAACTTAGAGAGAAAAATATGCAGCATAATTTCCTACTTTAACTTTCTACACATGCTTATAGGGTTTTTATATTTACAAGCGAGAAACTACATCGACGAGAATGTGCCAGTAATTGGATACGTACGTGGGTTGAGACAGAAAGAAGCGTACGAATTTCATAAGTTTTCCACCCACATAAAAATGACATATTCTAACGTGTTTCATATTTTTGCATGTTACATATCATGTATCCTTACAAACTCAAAAGGTTTATCGTTTAAAATATTCCATAAAATAATCTCATGAATTCTTATTTACATTGGGCTGAGCCATATTTCTTTCTGTAATGACTTTATTCCTCTTCCCAGCGAGTTTCTCTTACCCTTCTTCCCATCATTTCTCTCTTGAAATCACAATATGATAATCTGGAGCACGGAACAGGAAGGAGAGAAAGAAAGCAAAAGCAATACATTCATTGTTTGCATGCCCTCATTGTGAGTACATAGAGAAAAGAAATCATTTCCTCAATTCAATAACACCCAAATCCCAAGAGGCTTCAACTTCTCCTTTCCACAGCCCATATACGATCAATGTTGCGCCTGTGTATCATATAAAATCACATGTGAATGTGACTCACTGGATTGGATCCTCCATATAATAATATCCACAACAGTATGTTCTCTTAGTGAAAGTAAATAGTAAATGGAAAATGTGCATAAATGTCTAAGAAATGGAGCAACTAGTCTCAAGTAATATTAATGCTTTTCTGTTTTTGCAACAACGCACAATGAGAAATGACACCTCTTCCTCCTAGAGTTCTTTTTGTTGTACTGAAACCGAATGCACAGCTACTGATTTGATATGAATTATTGTCATCATCAAAGAAAGGAGAAGGGAGGATATTTTACGAGACTCCTTTTCTTCCAATTCCCTGTCGGTACACTCTTTGTCTTTTTGTATGAGCAAAAACTCATTGAGCGAGCGTCCTGTTGTCTGACACAGACCAGAATGGGGGCATTATATTGAGGTAGGCATTGATTTAAGCATGCATAATAACATCCAACATCCAACTCCTGCCGCACAGGGCTTTAAAGAGGAAAGAAACAAGAAGAAAGTATCTAATATTTCATGTTCTACACGCTCAACTGATCGTGAGTGTGTGTGCCAGAAGAAACTTTCACCAGTTATATTATTGTGATATATTATTGAATGCACGTCCTTTTTATCCTTGGTTGCTCATTGATGTGGTATTGCTCTCTGCACACACTTTATGTGGCTAAAGTATGAATGAAAAGGGAAATAATATTATGAAAATTTCCCTCAGTTTATGAATGTAGGAGATTTATTCAAATGTTTAGTTTTGGTTTATATGGATGAAGCATGCTTCATATTTCAATACTTTTCACTGTTGGAAGAAGTTGCAATATAAAAGATAAATGTTTCAGAACATTTACTTTTCTAAAAACGGTTTCAGCTTTTCAAAGACGATCCATCTCTACACGATCCTTTGTCGCTTCCACTTTTATTGAGAATCGTAAAGAAAAGAGGAGCGTATTCGAGTGGGTGAACATGTGTTGCAATCTTGCAAAGGGTTGATTTAAAAGGCTTGAATGTGCATTTTTTGAGGGGGTTATTTCATATGTTTCGTCTGCTGACATGAATTTGTCTTTGTGAGACGACCCATTTTTATCGACAACCTGTGAGTGTTGACAAGAATAATATTTTTTCTTCTCTTTTAGTGATTTGCGGGTTATATATAATCATCCTAACCGAGTTTCCCATAAACCAATATTTTTGTACGCCTCAATCTCAATCTCCCGACGAAGTCATACGTTAATGGAATATGTACAAAAAAGTGGGAAATGAATCGTGATGCAGCTCTATACCACAACATGTTGAACCGCTCGTTGGTAGTTGGCGAGTTGTGCTGGAGTAATAAAATGAAATTGATTTCTCCAACCGTATTCCAGAGCAGACTTGTGTGTGGTGTTTGTATGAAAACATGCAGAACGAGGCAACATAAACACATACTTGCGAACCAACGCTCAGAGAATTGGGGTATTAAATGTTGAACGTGAGTCAACTCGCCACACTGTTTGTTACCGTTTATCTAACCCAGCGAACGTGCCATCAGTTGATGAAATACTAAAGTATGGGAAAATATCAGGGAGAAGAGGTTTGTGCCGACGAGTCAGCACGCCCCCGCCGCATATGATGCTAGTATATATTCGAGATGCATATTGTGGTTGCAACAACGCAACTTCTGTGTGCAAATTCTGTTTTCTGGAGGATTCTTCCTAAGCTTTTCTAAATTGATTTGAATACAAATTTCGGATTTATACCATGAATTCCAAAATATTGTGCAAACAGGCATTCCCTCAGGAAGCATACTCTGAGAATTGAGAGTTCACAGACTTCTCTGTAAAAGAAAGTGTTTCAGGAGGACCTACGCTCTTATTTCCTACTGCCACACATTCAACCAAATTAATTCCCAACATCGAAATTCCATGAAAGTTTCCTGGCTCAAGTGTCAAACCTCAAAAACGCAAATCACTAGTCATCAACTGCAAACTCACATGTTGAAGGCATTTGTTTGGAGGAGATACGGTTATTAGAAAAAAAATTACAACTCGGAAAGAAAGGACCTTTTGTGCATTTTTGATATCTTCATTCACAATGGCTTCTTCAAACTTCATGCTTTCTCAATCTGTACTTTTGACATTCGAACTCGGTTCATTCCTTTGTCAATTGTTCCACCACCCCCTCTCCTTCATCGTGGGTTTTTTGGAAGAAGCAAACAGACGGTTCCTACGCTTCATGAGTTCCTTTCTTATCTAAAATCCATTTTACCTCTTCTCAATTCCACTTTTCCCCCTTTTACCACATTTTTGAGGAAAACGATCTACCTTGACTTGGGATGTCTTTGGAGAATTTCCTTGTGTGTGGGACTAGGACTGGTGAATAGATAGATACAATGAGTGAATATCACCGAGTGGATCGCAAAATATGTGCGTTACTGCTACAGTGCTTTCTCCGCCTACCTTAGTTAAACTTTCATCCAAGGGGAAATGAAGTTCACGGAATCCTCTTTCAGAAATGATTTGAAAATGTATGCATGCATACATTTTCATTTTTATTCCGAATAATGCAGATCTTCATATTTGATTACACACGAAGTAAATGGATTTTTTTGCTGAAAGTAAATGTTAGCTGAAAGGGGCAGATAAAGTGGGAGATTGCGATAAGAATGATGGAAATGGGCTATGAAGAAGTGCATGACTTGTTGTCCACACGTTATACCAATTTATTCACTTGTGACTTTCCTGAAAGAGTTCAAATCCACAAGAATTGTTATTCAACTAACAGTCAACCTTGGTTAAAAATAGATGACTGTTGTGGAACGTTTTGGGTAGAAATTGTAAGAAGTGTAATTTTGTATGACCAATACGTATGCCGTATGCCTATTATGCACTGTGACAATTCCTTGAGAAGTGACTTCTCTCTCGAAAATGTTCAACCAAGCGTGCTTTCTGTTACTGAAATATACTTAAGTCAATATTGTGGGGGTGGAAGGAGAACGTTGTTGTTACTATTGTATTCCTAGACGATTTCCAATCTAAAAAGACACAATTACCTTGTACCTGCAAGCGTTCAAAACTGTTACTAATGATGAGGAAATGAGGCTCTGAGTATTCCAAGAAGGTGGGAATTGATGAGAATATAACTAACAACTTCACGAAGTATGGTTAGATAACAACTTATCAATATACATATTTAGGCACGTGTACGAATGAAACATGTCTACGCAAATTGTCACACTTATATTTGTCCTCCATCTTCGCACTCTACCGTCTTATAATTGTTCCATGATTTCACACACGTCAGCAATTATACAAACGTGAGCTTGAAAATAAGCTCTGTAATGAAAGATCTGTATCAAGGAAGTGCATAAGGAAGAGTGGGCACGCATATATTAGCTGAGTCCCTGTATAAGCTAAGTTTAAATGTTTCAGTTGACAAAATTTCTGTATCTGTGACGAGGATGCTAAATTTAGTTCTCATTGTGATCTCAGGCTTTACATGTGGCAAGAATAGACCTCTTCTGGCATAACATCACCATAATATCCCATATTATTGCATCTATCATCACATTTCTGTGCGATTAGTTGTTCAAAACGCCACCCACACAAAACTGGAATTAAACACCTCCGTAAATGGACCCAAGGTAATTTAATAATAGCCTCTGCTCATTTGCTCGCTCACATGGGAAGCCTTGTCATGTCATGTCATTCACGGTCTTTAAATACAAACAAACAAACACCATCGAAAACATTCCACCAAATTCGCCCAATTTTAATTGCCCACAGACAAGGGCATTTTTCTGTCCTCTCATTTCCACCCAAATGACCGATGGGTATCGCATCTCTTTCATTAGTTGAGCCAATATAAGGGGCTCCTCACACGCTTATACAAAAGGACCTTGATATTTTTAGAAATAAGTGTTCTGAGACTTGGGAAAGTCGAAGCTTCACAAGATCACAAGCCCAATCCGACCTGAAGTGTGTTCCAGTCTGCCTCACGCTAATGTGCCAATCACATGAATATTTCCGTTGGTTCTGGCTATGGAGCAATGCTGAATTTGTGTGTTATCTTAATCTGAATGCGAGGGAGTGAACAGTGACGTGTGAACACACATGATTGCCTTTTTAAGCGGCTTCTCCAATAATGAAAAACCCCAACGATTTGCAGATTTCAGGCCACTTTAATCCTGGTCGAGAAGAAAGTAAGTAACCACACAAGGCTTATTTCTTCGAACGAAATTAGTTCTTCGAAGACACGGGCTGTTAGATACATTATCATTATCAGATTAGAGCTTTTGTACGGTAGTGGCATGTGGCGGTGTGGTAAGGCCTGAGAAATTGTAAAATAGATAAGCAGCTGAACTAAATAGATTCTTTCCTCTTATTTTCTATTTCAGTATCGGTATACCGAGCTTCTTGAGTATAAAGCAACATGGTTGGCATAATCCTATTACGCCCACCAAACAAATATCAAAGCTGTTCTAAACGAGATGCCTGGAGTGCAAACCATTGTCATTGTGGTTGTTGTGTGCTGGAAAGTCCAGTCAAATCCGACTTCAGTCAACACAAATTATGTCATGTAGCCCATGGAATTTAAGTAAATATTGTGCATCGAATTTGTAGTTTCCCATTGGAATTTAGCTTCTGGTAACACACGCCACATTTAAGGTTTTCCATGTTTTCTAGTTACCCAGTTGTCTCTGCCTGTGCTACTACTTATGCCGACATGTCAATGTAACAGAATGAATGTTGTTTTCAACTGTGTTCAACTCAATTCTTTTTCTTTGAAAAGACGATGTATCCAAAGGTGGATTTGAATGAAAAATTGTTGCGACAAGGTCTTTCTTTCTTTGTTTCGCAAGTCTTTTGCAGGATGCATTAGGAAAATCAACAAGTGGTACGCACCACAGAGCTTATTGATCATCACATTTTATTGAAAAGTAACTATCATTTTGTTTTCGGTTGTACATTCCAATTCCAAGCAAAAGCCTTTCTTTCAAATGTAAACCAAAAGAAGTATAGAGAAACACATCAGTTCCATTCAACATACGTAAATTGAAGTCGACGCATAAATACACTTTTCGTGGTATAGCGGAGCAGACAACAAAGAAAAAGTAGCTGTAACTGTCAATCAATCCCAAAACTGTACGAGTACAGGTGTATGGTGAAAAGACGGTTAAAAGACTATTCCAAAACCGCACAAACGAAACCTTAGAAAAAGTTTCTTTTCATCATCACTCAAACTCACTTTCCAAGGAAGAACGCTAAAGTGAAAAGGTATTTTACAAAGACGCCCACCCGCGCTTTTAGCTCATCTCTTCTCTTCAACTCAATCCAAATCCACACCGCATTAGTGAATGAATATTATGGAAGTTCTTTCCTTCATCCTTATCACTATGTTTCAACAATAGCATGAACATCTATTATGCATCTCCTCCTCAGAAATAAAGTCGTCATTTTGACAGAGAAGCAAAAAATATCTCTCGAAGTGATGAGCGCTGCCAACATAATCTCATTCTTTCCTTACGTACATCTTTTAAAAGCTTCTCCCGTATGACATAATAATTGTATTACCAAGTGTCAAAATGTACTCTTTCATTTCATAACTAAAAAACTTTTGTTCAATGCGCACTAAATCTAGTTCAGAATTCAGCATATCCAGAGCGGAACTGGAGTCTATTTTAGTCGTCGTAACATTTTGTCATTTTGTGAAATGTGGACAGAGGAAGGTGAAGGAAGAACAAGAAAAAGTGAGCCGGTATATATTAAATCCATTTTTATATTTTTATTAATATATATAACATTAGTTTACCGCAATATGTACCGTCTGTAAATTGAAGTTGATAGCTGCAAACAAACTTCTCTCAATTCAGCTCCAAGACTTTTTATACCTATATACCTTCAGTTTATTCTGTTAATCGTAAATGTCACGAAGAAAATTCAATTTTTTACTGTCTGTATTCGGTGAAGACTCGTAAAGTCGTGCGGGCGGATAGAATATGATATTGAGACCAAACCAATGGAGTGGAACTTTCTTCCAAGAAGAGAAAGTTACAGACTTGCAGAGGCCTTTGAGCCACCGCATCACATTTCCCATCAGTTTATTATTTGAAGACATACGGTTATTGTTTCCTAGTCCGGAAAATATTATTCTTATGGCCATTATCTGTAAAAGGGCGCTGTATGCATCACACATTCACGACGCAGTACTCCCCCTACTTTGTCAAACCTACGCACGTTTTCGTTCGCTACATAAAATAATATTTAGAGAAATGATTATCTGTGCTGGAGATGGAGGATGAAAGTCGTATGCAAATATATGTTCCTTTCTTTTGCTATATACTTCAGACTTTAGACAGAATAATGCCAATAATTATGCAAGTCGTGTTGCACTGTCGCAGCTCACAATCAGAAATGCTATAGAGTTCTTTTTTCCCGATATTGTGCCACACAATTGTACAAAGCTTGACGGTAGACAGAAATTTCGTTATGTTTAAATTTTAACAATGAGTGCGAAATATTTTCATACATGAATTGGGAAGGATGGAATTTAGGGACTAAAATACAGCAAAAATTAAATTTAGTTTTCATATGTACAAAAAGGTGCCATAATATAAGATGTGTTGCGGCACAGCTCTCACAATTTCTCAGTTCTAACTCAAGATTTACTTTGTGTAGCTAATTAAAAGTACGGACTGCAACCTGAGATCAGTAGTTTGCTTTGTTATTATTAACTTGAGAGAGATGAAATTTCAACAAGGTGATTATTACTCACGCTCACGCTCGAAGTATTCTCTTAATGAAGGCGGAGGTTACTAAAATTTGAACCTGTAAGGAGAACATAACACCCCCGCTACTTCTATCCAAACAGAACCAATTTTCCCTTGGGAAAGGGGCCTTTACACATATAGATTCTTTTGTAGACGAGACGTAAATGTTGCACGAGGTAAATTACTATCATTTTGGCAAGACTGGAATTATTCCTTGTAAACCAGGTAATACAGTGAATTTACGGAGAATCAGAGGAACCTGCATGCATTTTCTATAATTATTTAATGAGCATACATGTACATAAGTAATTACTCCGCTCCGAAATTAGAACAAGTAACAGAGTAAGTTGATGTGAACTTGTAAAAAAATACTCTAGAGCCCACTCTCACCCAATAAACATTTAGCTGGCGAGTCGCGTACCTTTTTCCCTGCTACAAATCTCATACGATAAATGCGCTACTTTGTCGTTCACTTCCCTTGTGAATCGTATGCGACGGTCGCTGCGGTGCAAGCGCTACGGAGCGACAAATCGTGGCCAGATCGTCTGGAATCTGTAGTGCAGTAGTAAGCTACTTGTATGCGAAAAATTGAAGAATTTCGTATGCATATCGTATCATATGGTAATTTGTTTCATATTTTTATTTTTTCCGGAAATAATAGTTCCGCATTTTAGGCGGGATATTATTGTCTAAATCGTGTTAGTTCATTAATAAATTACAAACGTGAACTTCTAGCATATGAACTATGAAGTAACGAATGAATTTACAACTGACACTAGAAACATAAAACTGATGAATCCTATCAACACTTCGAAAAATGTAGAAAAAATCTCACTTTGTTCACGTGAAGTCAGTC
>JAQFZW010001887.1:0-21737 GCA_034687055.1 Heteromurus nitidus
TTACTTTTCTTTTGTATATCCTTTTTCTTATGTATTTCCCTTTCCTTCTTTATTTCCTTTTCCTTTTGTATATCCTTTTTCTTATTTATTTCCTTTTTCTTTTGTATATCGGTATTCTTATGATTCGGTGGCGCACAGGGTCTTTGCCAACATTACACCACTTAGTGGTGTAACGGGCCCCTTTCTAGTACTTAAATATTAGAGAGAGAGAGATGGACAACCGTTCCTTTCCTTGGTTTTGTGTACAGGTATCACAATTCACAGAAATAGACAATTTTTCTGAGCAAACCTTCACTCCTTTTGTCTACAAATCGGAGTAGATTTGGGAGACATGGTAGGGTTACATTACATTTCACATGACTGCTATTGCTGGGAAGAACATCAGCAGAGAACTCAACATCCACATCGTAACATGTACCTAGGTAGGGTGATACAGAATACAGGGAGAAGAGAAGAGTCGAATTATGATGCCATTAGTTTACCAAGCAAAAGGTATAGGGGATCTTCTGTAAATCTATCCTGCTGTCAACCAAACACACGCTGAAACTGAAGGAGAGGATTCGCAGAGGAGCTTATAAGCCGAGTGGACTGGACATCGCATCATCCTATTCAAAATGTATGCACTCTTTTGAGTTTTGTTTGGTGTGGGTATATACAACACAAGAGCAGAGCAGCAGAGAGAGAGAGAGCAAAAATACAAAAAAGGAGAATTCTCGGTTTTGTGAGTTTTGTCTATACCACCACTCAGCATTTTCCACTGTGCCAGTCCTTCCTCTCTCGCTACACACAACAATAAAAATCCATCGCGTCAAAGTAAAAGCCGTATTGCCGGAAACAATTATTATTGTGAGTCTGTGTTAGTACAGCTTTTTAATTACAATTTACCAGTTGAAAACTCTCCCCTGAACTGAAAAATGACAGATTCGGCAAAACTCAAGAAGGCAATCGGTGGTAAGTTGTAAAAATATTTAGTTGAAGTTTTTTTTTCGGCATTGAGATTTTTGTGGATTTTTGAGAAAGTCGGTGTAAATTGTAAAGGGGTATATTGGGTAGTGGATGCGAAAGGTATAAAAGTCAAAAGACAATGCATTATGCATTATCCCTGTCTTGTACAATTTCTTCATTGATAATGTCTCCGACATTTTCATGTGTATCTGAATCAGAAGCACAAGCCACGCTCTCAACGCTACACTCTGGTTCCGGTTGTTTATGGGCTTTGATTTAAACAAAATTATTAAAGCCGGTTGGTGTTGGTACTGCACCAGCCAACTGCCCATTGTCCATTGTATGTTGTAAATTGTTGTATGGAATTTAAGGACTATGGAACCGAAAATGTTACTGGAGAGGGTTTGTATCTGAGTATAAATCTGTGTTGTTTTGAGTATGGCCAAAGTACGTGGAAATGAATGATGACCGGTGAACTACGTACAATGCAGGGGCGCCATGAGTTTGCCGAATTTTCCTAGTGATTTAATTAGTATATTTAATTATTTCTTGTCCATTGTCATATCATGCTATAAAGATGTACCATCTTCCTTTTCTAGTAATGGCTCAGGCGTTCAGATTCATATGTTCAACAAATTAGATCAGCTGTTACATGGATTCATTTCACACAATAATTACATTTTTAGTTTTTGCCTTTATTAGCTATTTAGCTATAAAGCATTCAATCTAACCGGAAAATATAGCGAAGCGAAGTAGCATATTTAAAATGTTTGCGGTTGTGACCTTACCCATTTTTTGGATTGTACTTCAGACAAATGTTTGAGATCATCGATAAATTAAAGTGGGAGAACGTTTGCATTAGTTTACAGAGAAGCAGAGGTGCTAATATAATAGCAAGGTGGAAGATATTTCATTTCATACGATTACGATGTGCACATATTATATAAGGATCAAGATGCATGATCATGCTTAGATACATTAGAAGAACATGTTGATGACACAGCCGTAAATTCATAAAACACAAACTTACACATGCAATGAAATCCTGTCTCCAGAAATGCCGGCCTTGACAAATACCTACGCGCATGACTTCATCGTTAATGTACTTTCTCGGTCGAGTATCTATATGCTTCAAAATCATGTCTATAATACGTTGTTTGGGCTGACTGGTTTCAGAAATCCTAGATGATGCCGATCTCACTTCAATTACTGCCAAGAAAGTTCGACAACAACTGGAGGCGAAGCTGAAAACAGACCTTACAGACAGGTAGGCATACGTATAACAATGTTCAAGGGATTTGGGTTTGTAAATTGAAATATGTTATCGGTAAAGTATAATGCAAAGGATTATCTTTTTGGTACTTTGCGATATTCTAGGAAAAAGGAAATTGACGGGATGGTGATGGAAATACTTGAGAAACGCCAGGAACAGGATAAGAGCGAGGAGGAAGCAGAATCAGAAGATGAAGGAAAGAAGGCTGCAAGCGGAAAGCGTCGCAAACGTGCTAGTTCTGGCGTAAGTGGAAACCTGAAACATAACACATGCTTCGAATTTAATATTAGTATTCTAGTTAACTAACAATATGACCTCATGCGTAATTTTCTTTTGAATTGAATGCAGAGCGAAGAGGACTATGTTCCTGAGAAAAAGGCTAAAGGCAAGGCTAAAAAGGCTGATGATGGTGCACCAAAGAAGCGTGGAGGTACGGGTTTCACAAAAGTTCTTAAGCTCAGCCCTGAACTATCGTCAGTAATGGGCCAGCCAGAAATGGCTCGACACGAAGTTGTGAAGAAAATTTGGAGCATCATTAAAGAAAAGAATCTCTATGACCCTAAGAACAAGCAATTCGCTATCTGCAATGAGGAATTACTTCCTGTTATGGGTAATTACTATGTATTCTTGGCAAAAATATTTCCCTTATACGGAGCAACCCGCATCAGTACCTAATAATTATCACTCAAAATTTCCTATTTTCAGGTGTAAAACGGTTCCGAACTTTTGGTATGATGAAGCACCTGAAGAACCATTTTATTGATTAAAATGACAAGACTTACTTTCATGAGTGTGTGTTATTGGATAGGTATTCTAAATGTACTGCAAATTGTTATTTCGTTTGTTCGTTTTATAAACTTCGGCTTACGGTAGAAGTGGTTTTCATGTTTAGTACAGTAGGTATATCATTCAAAATCTTTATTATTTAAAATGAATTTTACAAGCTAAACTATTAAAGTATTCGTTTACCATTCTATTTAAAACGTACAGAAGTATTTATTGACACAAAATAAATATTTATAGCATCATGATTTCACAATAAAAACTATTCACTTAAGTTACACAGGTAGAACTAAAACCACCCCAAAAGCAGGTAAAATAGATTTATTTAGTGGGCACCATTTCATTTCGTTAAATTCCGTATTAGTTGTTCCTAATGTATCTGAGGGCCAATTCAACTTCAATCTTCAGAAAATACTTAATCTTCTAAAGGCCGCATAATAATCAACCAAAATAAATTCGTCACAATTGTGTGCAAGCCTATAGTATCACTGTGCTAAGTTACAAATTATCATATAATAAACTGGAACATAGTTTGCCGCATAACCTGACCTACGATGATTTTCAATCTTCTCCACCATCCATAAGAACTCGTTATATAACCAACAAACTAGAATAGCACTGTAAAAACGGACACAACTAACATTTTCATAATCCTTTCGTTTCGATTTAGGTACCTTCTTTAAAACGTTGATGATAAAGGTATTAGACTGCGTCGAATTTATTGTGCCTAAATCGTACACATCCAATATAATATTCCTTGTCGACTTGACTTGTGAGCGAATGTTTAATGATAATATACTAATCGTAAGTTTCAGAGTGTAAAAACGGATCACTATAAGGAGTACAAGAGTCTTCAGGAATTCACAGAAATTTTTTTACCACTTCTTTTTGTGCTCATCCATTGAAACGCCACCAGGGCCGAGAGAGACAACCATCAGCAACCCACCAATAACTGATAATGTCTGAAATATTATACGAGCACATTAAGTTTAGACAACGGGAAACTCTGGAGGAGACCGAGACATTAAGGAAAAGATAAATTATGCACGACATACCTGAAAGAAATCATACTTAAGAAAATCTCGCATCGGCTTGTACGATGGTACGGTCCACCATGCATTAAAGTAAAAGTTTAAGATATTCAGCCACATGACTAAGATGAGTGCACTGAGTTTTGTTTTAAATCCGATTGTCACAAGCACCATAAGAACTGAACCAACTACGTTTTGAATAATCTGAAAAAATTAATATTTCCATTAGAAGGGCTCGTTTTGCATACTTCATTGGTTAGACAGACAAAGATTTCATGTTTATAGCTAATGTACTAACCTGCATTACTGAAAGTTCCATTCTCAACAAAGTTACAAACATAAAGACAAGCAAAACACGGCCGGTAAGCTGCAGATAGGTTTTTGGCTTGTTGTCTCCTGTGAAAGTTGAATATAGAAGTGACGTTATTCCATATACATTATACATGTGTAGCGATTGGCACAACTTAAATACAACTTTAACGAGATGTGTACCCATTGACGGAACGCCTGCCAAAATGCTCTTAGCTTCCACACGGCTTTCAGCGAGGACCAACAACAGGGCACCGATCAGAGCTAAATTTCTCATTAGAAATTGGAAATCCCAGAGAATGCTGTACGCAATAGTCTACAAATTTATCAAATACACATGAAACGTTTAAATTTGCAAACTTGGTATTTCGTTATGAAAATAATTATGTCTATCCAGCTGACACGGGCGCCTTCGAACTTACTTGGAGAACAACAATGGAGAACAAAACGACACACGCTATGTCAACTTTAAACCTCCACAAAACCATCATGCATCCTCCTAGCTGACCTGTAATAAAAACAAAAATGCCATACACGTCATTTTCTCACATCCTTTAGTAAACCTCCTTTGCAATATTACACATTCCTCACACAAATTTGTGCTGCCCGACTTACCAATTAAATTGACAAGGACAAATAACGTAGCCAGAAAATATCCACATCCCCAAGACGCATCCATATAGTCCCTCTGCTCGTTCCATTGAAAATACATCCGCAGCCCATCTTCCAAAAATGTGCTTATCAAACAAAACCTCGCTACGTGGGGAAGCACATGCTTAGATTTTCTAACAATCTGCAAAACATTAAGATTTCAAAAAAATTAATACCTAATTACCACCTCCACAATCGCATCCAAATCCAAGAAAATTTAACTTTTCAAGAAAACCTTACCTGATCAGCTACTTCTTCAGCCTTCGCTAAAAGTTCCTCTTTGGCAACCATACTGAATTTTACTCTACTCCCCTTAAATCAATAATTATATAAAATAATACCCTCGCACACACTCCGTTTCCTCTACAATTTTCCCTTCTATCTACACAATCTACTAAAAACTATTCTTTAAAAACCATGTAAAAATATGCAAGGAAAAAGCCCTACTCCGCCGATAACCTTAAACTCTCTCTCTCTCTCTAAAAAAATGTGTGCACCTCCAACTCCAACCTCTCGTCTGTCGTCCCTTTTTACACACGCTATTAACAAACGACTTTCAAATCGCAATATTGTTCACGATAGTTTTTGATAATGTTGCTGATTACTTATGCTCTCCTGTCTGACTGGCAGACTACACGTTTACCTTGTTCAAGTATAGAATTATTCAAGAGAGAGAGAAATCACCGTGCTTTTCAAGTGTATCAAAAAATTTATGCTTTTATGTACGTGTAACTTTTATGAAGATGTGTACAAAAATGCATCACATTCACAATGTGAATTTCACATACGGTAAAAGGTATATCTTCTTCTTCTCTAAACCTGTCCGTCTGTCCACGAATCGAAAGTGCACACAAAATATCCTATTCATATGCTACTACACGGCTTGTTCCAATGAGAATTAGCTATCATCCACAATCCACAAGGCTGTTGCTGTTGATGATGTGTAGGTTTTTTTCGACTTGTGGATTGTGAATTGTGAATATTGTGATAATGTGTTCAAGTAGCTTTAGGTTCATATGTTCATATGATGTATATACGTAGTAAGAAGAGAGTGCATTGTGCATTATACCTACAACCTACGTAAATATATATGTATATAGGAAAGCATGAGATTGGGTTATTTATTGGATGTGAATATGTGAATACACGTATATGATGTGTACAACTGCGAGAAGTTGAGTTCCGCTCTGTCCGCGTATTTTTAATGCAACTCCAACTAGTAACATTTGTCGAAAATACTACATGCACCTTGACGTGACTTGAGCATTTTGAATAGGGGCACAGGTAGAGCACTTTGTGTGCTGCCCTATTAGCTATTTTTAATTCAATTTTTGTTACATTTTACAATGATGTATATGGGATATGGGATATAGGGATGCAGATTTTCTGAGGGAACGGAGCAATTTTGAGCATGCATTTACATGTCCAACGTGGATATATATATATATTGTATGTGTAGTCATAATGTACAAATTTCAAGGGAACCGAGACAGGGATTGTAATTTGTGCTGTATGCAAAAATGGGATGCGATTTAATGTTTAATATACTTTGGAATGAATGATGATACTAATATAAATTATGCCTTGAACTTCACATTTCAGCATGGTCATGTGGTCATATAATTTTGAGGTGTAATTTGCTCCAGATAAACTATTGACGATAATAACACTATATTTCACACTTGGCTTGCTCACGTGAGCTGTAAATTGTGGCGATGTGTGTGATGGAGTGTGACCACAAAATCTCACTATCCGGGAGATGTGTACGAAATTCCAGAGAGCTCCGTCCTCGTCCTCACCCGGCCAGACCTCTCTTGATTCATGAAATCAAATTCGTTGTATGAAATAGGGACATTGGTAATAATAAAATTTGGAACTATAGCTAACAAGTACAAATTGCTTAGCGTGATTTTTGATATCTCAAGGCCGTTCTACTAGCGGAGCTTTTACTATACTGCTCATACGTCTAAAGAATTCATTGCGTGCTGCATACATCTTCTTTCTTCAATTCATGAATTTTAATCTTTTAATAAAGATAGTGGAATGCCGATGTGTGGAGTGGAGTGTGCATAAATAAGACATACCACTTTTGAAACGTTCCCTGCTCATTTCATGGAGTTCTTTGTACGTCCAACCCACTAAATCGAATAATTTATTTGAGTATGAATGACACATCAAAATGTTAGTCCTTGAAATCAACACGGGCTTTCCATCATCCGTGAGCTTCCATATTTGTTTGGCTTTGGCATTCAGTTGCAAATAATTTGCAAACATATATGAAGCAAAGCTAATTCAATTATTACAGACGATTTATAGATCTGGCACCGTTTACACAAAGGCTGTATCGTTTACCATTATATCACCCGTTATAGTTAGATGTAGAATTGTGAACACACGACACTGGGTTTTATGGATGATAATGATAACATTGTCGGCTAATCTCGTGGTCAGTGCCACTTGATCACAATATTTTTTTATCACTCGTGTTCATAATTTCATAATGATTAGTGATTACACAATAATTACACAATGACCCACAGTCTCCTTCTGCATTGGCCTGGATTTCTGTTCTTGTCAGTTATCGCTGGGACTCAGGTGTCGTAGTGCATTTTATATTAGAAATAGCTTGCACGATAGGATATTCAATGTTTTGCAGGCTTTACTAATAACCGCACGATCATACTATTAATGATGCGATGAAGTGAAAAAGTTCATCTTACACAGGTATAAATTCATACAAAATATATATGTGCTACATAGTATACGATGGCTGTATGTCTTGAAAATACTATATGATACTATATAAACTAATACCCTCGATTTCACAAATTAAATATCTTCATCGGGTTTAGCGAAAATGTGCCAATAACTTCTCATTGTCAAGGATTGGCCGATTTATCGATTTACATATTTATTTCAAACTTAAATACTTTTGGGCTATTTATTTGTTTTTTGGTTCCGTGTTACTTGAAAAAATTTATTTTTTAAAATGTGTTAACATTTCACAAAACCGAAAGCCCTGTTTCTTTTCTAAAATCATCGGTTCTGCCTCTTATTCATAACAAATGAAAGTATTTCGTTAATCTCACAGTAAGTGTTACATTTAGGAGTGAAGTGATTTGGAAATTACGACAGCATCTAATGATGTACATTATATAATGGCTTCGAACATTAAGTTTTCTTCCACAACCCCTATAATATGCAGTCCATAATGGTTTTCACTGTAATGTAAGTGACGCCGCTCCAATTAAATATAGAAAAGGTTGCTGCGCTAATGATTTTCAATACAAAATATAAAATTGCTGTATCGTAATTTGTTCTTTGGCCTTGGTCTTTGTTGGCTATACAGTATGCACTTAAAGATTCATGATACGGTGATGCTCGTACGTACATCCATCTGGTGACTGCTGTTGGTAGAATGTAAAACAACATTATTGATCCCTAGCAGTTTCTATCATATTCTCACAGAGTGGAGCAAGTGTTATTTCATTCAACTGGTAAAGTTCTTTGAACATCTCAAATCCCAATTGTGCTCACACCACCAACGTAAAACAACAAAGCAGCGTATAAATACGGAATCTAAACGGAAGGGGTGTATTGAAGAGCTGCACTTCATCCTAAATCCTAAACAATCTCATTCCATGTGGAGCATCGGGTAAGCGAAGTAGCAACTCTTCAGAATGTGATTATAACCGGAACTATCTTCTGCTGGAGATTTGTACTAAATGACACAACTTTGGAAGAATCCCTCTGCAACACTTGCCAATTTACGGTCCATGCTTGATAATGTTGAAACATGGCACGTAGACTATTAATAAGCCTAAGCCTTCATATAGACTTATGATTTGGTGGGTACAAAACATCATTACTTCCTTCCTGCATGTAATTGGTGGTTCAAATGTAATTTTGTTTACCTCGAAATCGAAAAATCCCAACCCCAACCCTTCTTGGAACGAAGTTGAAGAATCGCTATATGCATGTATGGGATTTACACAATTGCTTTTCTTCAAATATTCAAGCTGATTTGTATTTGTCTGCTACAGGCATTCCCCACACAAGTATTCCATTTGCCTAATTAAAGTTTACATTGAAGCAACATTACCATCCACTAATCAAATAATAATCTCTCCTGATTTGTTTATAGATGCCGCAAATTTTTCGTCCATTTTCAACATTTTCGATTTTCTTGTTCGCACATTGAAGGAAGCAAACTTCCTTTCCATTTTATCTCATTTAAACAATGTATACTTACTTTATGTTCTCCGCTCCGTGCTCTTCAACAACGCGATTAAAGCACACCTTCAAGTAAAATGTAAAAATACCATGAAATTCGTAGATGATAAGTTATAGGTTACAAGATATTTTCGTATAC
This sequence comes from Heteromurus nitidus, assembly GCA_034687055.1. Taxonomy (NCBI): domain Eukaryota; kingdom Metazoa; phylum Arthropoda; class Collembola; order Entomobryomorpha; family Entomobryidae; genus Heteromurus; species Heteromurus nitidus. The sequence continues at coordinate 9,365 of JAQFZW010001887.1, forward strand.
TATGTTTAAATGGGCAATCATCTGAACTGAATTTATGTACGTAAGAAAGGAATAATTTCATATGAAATTATGTATATGAGAATAATATGCATTCCCCGAAGAAGTAAATAGTTACTCGCGTTTTCTACCATCTGAAAGCAATCTGAGATTGAACCGCAGAAAACCATTAGCAAAAATGAATCATGAATCATGCATGCTTACAAGCACAATCAAACACAATGTACTCAACTCATTCTCTTTAGGGATCTTTCCTAGTTTTGTTTTATATGCGTGCATCATGAGGAGGAAAGTGATTGTTTGCAAGGAAGAAAATGCTTCACAAAAAAACTTGAATATGAATATGATGCAGTACAAGGAAGACACGCAAGTTCACTACCTCTTGGAAAAAACTTACCCGAGCCACGTAGCATGTAATTCACGTAGGTAGTAAGAGGAAGAATCTTAATGAGGAAAATGCTTTTGAGTTTGAGCAAGTTTCTCGTTACATAAGTTATGCATGTCCCTACTTTCCTTTGCGCTGGTTCACTACTGGATATCAGAACTGGAAGAGTTGAACTATATCTATATATCTGCAGTTTTGCAAAGCTTCGCCAAAGACTTTTTGTTTCTTTCAAATTACAAACTGTTGTCTTCCTTTTGACAAATAACTTTCATTTCAAGAATTTTACAAAATGCTTCTTAAAGGTAAACGATGAACCAATGTAGGACTTAAAATTTATGACACACCTTAAGTGGAAATCAAGAAATGATATTGTTGAAGACACAAGTAGAAACCCATTTTGCTTTTTGTTCACAATAATTTAGCATTGCTCAGGATTTCGATGATAGTGTGGAAGTTTCCTAGTTCCCCTTCCCACATTTCAAAAGCAGCGACATTCTCTTTCCCATTCATTGAAGTTAAACATGCTGATGTTCCCAAAAATTTTCTTTCTGTGACAAAAAGTTTTACCTTTCAGCTTCACTAAAACCAAATTCGACCAACACCACGAACCAAACTTTGGAGAGTGTTTTGTTTAAATCATATGTAAAAGCAAGTTTTCCGCAGGTATGCAATGTAATATGTACATTTGCTGACAGTTCTTCCACTTCTTTCTGTTCCGGCAAAGGACTTCAGTGGTCCACCACTCCCCATGGAATTCTTCCCTGTTTTGTCAACACCGAGAAATTCCGCATAAACTCCTTTCATGTTCCCTGCCATGATAATATAACTTTTGATTACATTCCATTTGACTTGTTTCTACTCATTTTTTCTCAAAAGCAAAACTCCAAAAGTTTTCAATGGTCCAAAGAAATGTAGCAGAAAAGTAAATCCTCATTAGTGGAAGGAACAACAAAAATTGTACAGATTACTCATCTAATGACGTGCACACATGCATGCCCGAGTTGTTGTTCCTGAGAGTTGCACAAAAACATATCGCATTTCATATTAGATGTTTGTGGAGATATGTAAACGGTGAAGGGTGAAGTGAAGGTATGCGAACCGAGCCAAACATTTATTATATTTTCAAAAACAACTTTATGAAATGACCAGTACCCGAACTGATGAAGAATCGAGTGAATGTTTTATGTTTGTACTCGGAGTACAAAACAGGGCGATGCCATTGTCTTTTTTGCGTTGTGCTCTCTCTAGGACCACACGATATCGTATGACATGATACACATATCATTTTTGCCTTTTTTACAAATTCTTCTGCCTGCGAGAAATGAAAATGAGCTCTGCTGGTTATAAAGACCTCTGCTGCTGCGTGAGACACACGAATATTTATTGCAACCGATTGTAGATCGCTTGAGAGTATTCAATGCAGTCGTAATAATAAGTACATACGTGTAAAATCAGCAGCGTCAGTAAAAATAAGGGTTGTTAACTATGTATGCCAAGTTCAAGGTCCTTCACAAAATGCCATTTGCCAAGAAAGAGAACAGGAATTTAAACGTTGGTTTAGGGTACATTATCTTTCTCAAGTTACCTCATCATCAATCATATATATTATCATCTCTCGTGAAATGCGAAGCAAGGAAAATTTTCTTACGATACGCTGCTCACATTTTCTTACGATACGCTGCTCACATTTATGTCCCGTTTTGTAAAATAATTTTTTCAGCCTAATTAAAAAACTGTAAACACTGTTTCCATTGCCAGGATCGGTAAAGTGTGTGCGGATCTTCGTACCAAAAATCATGTTAAAATTACAGAACCATATTCAACTGCAAAAGACATTGCGTCACGAAGCCGATTCTGATCGATATCTAGAAATTGTATAGGAATTCTTGCGTTTCTTCATTTAAAGAATTCCGTCGGAAAAAATATACTGTTTGATATGAAATGCACATCATCAAGGACATTCCCCGACCTTCCTTTTCACTTCACCCCTTTGCCAATGTACGTGCAACAGAAAAAAAGGTGATAGGTTTGTTAAATGCAATTCAAGATGTAAAGCATGCATAATATAATAAGGATGTTTTCGTTTATTTTCCTTTTGCATACAAAATATTCTACGATTACATTGATATCCTTACTTACTAGGCTTACTGAATATTGCAAACCTAATGTCACTTTTTAGTTCCGCCTGACATACCCATACATGTACACATGTGTCACAGTGTTCTTCATGTGATGGGAATCTTGATAGTCTGACTTAGCGATGATGACTGACTACAAAAGTGACTACGTTCTGTTTTCTGCTTAAAAAAGTTCTATCTATATACTTGTTCATTATTACAATAGCGAAGGATACGCACTCATCTAATTAGCAGTATTTCATGTCATCACACGTCTCGTATATATAGTATGATACTATCACAAAATCATCTCTGTCAGAATTATTTTTTCTTTGTGTGAGGGTTGCTAGATATTTCATTGACACACGATGTAGTTTATAATTTAAGAATTCACGCAAGTATTCAAGAAAAGGGGGACTTTAATTTTCTAAACTGACAGCGTAAATGACTGGGAATATTTATTACATGCTCACCACACCAAATCAAATCCACCTAATTAATTAAATACGTCTCGTGCACATGCACACAATTACACACACATATTTAAGCTAATTGAATTCGCATAAAGATACGTAAACGTATGATGGATATGTTTGTTTCTTTTTCAAATATCATGACTCATGTTAACCTTGAGATTGGAGTCTAGACATTTCCCCCATTCTTCATATAAAGTATCATGATCATCATTGGGACGTGTGTATTCCCGGAAGCAAATTTAAGCCTGGCATTTTATTTTTAAGCCATTGTAGTAATGTGTCGTTTAAGGAATATAACGGCATATGCCCTTGTCTCCAAAAGGAGAAATTACCAATTTCAATAATTACCAATAATTGGCAGATGGTTGATTATTCAGGTAAAATGAAAACCTCAGACAAATCAAGAAAAAAATTAGCGGAGGGACGATTGCTTCGTTTGACAATGCCTATAAATAACACCAACTCCAATAGCTCGACTCTGCATCAATTCCACTAGGACAAACGGTACAACAACGCACATTTTGGATCATTACAAAAGATGATTATCTTAAATAATAATAATAACTTTGACATATGTGTCGTGCCGATTGATGATGTCTCCAAACTACTTTGGCATTTTTTTACAATTTCCTAAATCTGGCTGCACCTCCATTAATGAAATGTCTTTGTGTAGTTGATCGTTTAGCATTGATATTTGTAATGACAACTCACGACAGTCATGAATACTGAAGCATGAAAACGAAATGAATCCCAGAGGAGCAGGGGCAACATCTTTAATCACAACCCACGCACTTTTCCATTCATTCCAAACCTTATCATTCGCAATACTGGCAAAAAAGAGAGATCATTGGAATTACAATAGCCGTGAAAAAAAGACCCAGTGTTGTTTTTCCTTGTTGATTGTTCCATGCACAAAAATAGTGTTTACATTTACACACGATCTTTTCATGAGCATGAGAATAGCTAATTTGCCATCCTTGATTTGTTTTAATTTGCAAAACAAGCAATGGTAGCAGTGATACGTCGCAGTCAATGATGCGGTGACAAATTTTTTTGTCTTGATATTTGCAGTAGATAATGGCAATTACTATTAAATTAGAGAGAATCATGAGAAGGAGAAGGTCATCCAAATAGATGCAGACGTTGAGAAAAAATGACAAGAAGAAAAAAAACTTTTTAAAAATCCTTTATTTTTCAGTCAATTCAGTATGTTTACTTTTGCAACAAAGTGATGATATTCACTAGATCATGTAATGTCATCTTTGAATATGATCCAACAACTACGTACTACTTTCGCCAGTGGACGAATGCAATCCAGAAATGAGAATTTTCTTTGTCCATTCGGAATTAGCAGAGTCATTGGAAAAACAAATGTGAGCACAAATGCTTTTTCCATCACGTGTGTCCACAGTCAATACAAAAGTAAATGGAGACAAATGGATATATATACTGTCAGTATACATAATTGGTGTTTGGAGAGTGCAATTTTTGTTTGTGGTCACACCAAACTTAAACTCTCCACACACAGTGGCTTCCCAAACTGTGTGTCTAATTTTTTTATCACCATTTTACTATTTGAAAAGAACACATGGGAAGATGACATTTACTTTAACATAAAAACATGCGATGTATGTCATAAAATTAATGAATTTTTGTACAAAAAAGGTGGTTTGCAGAAAGAACGCCAATAAACAATAGGAAGATTGTGTGTACCTCACCACCTTCCCAAAAGAAGTTCTGAAATCAATAGCCTTGAACATATATGTAACCTTATCCTACCTTTAGAACGCATTTATTATGTCAGGCAGGACATTGTGCGCACTACGCAGGTGGCTTACGTAAATGACAAGTAGGTATCAAAGTGTCGTGTTTGATGACAAGTAAAACTGAATGAAATTCCTGTAATGTTAGGCCTTAGGTTTTGTTTGTGCAAATAGCTTTTTCAACAATGCTGAGAGCCTTACAATTTACGCGTCGTCCCACAATGTAAGTTTGCATAAGAAAACGCGAAAAGAAAAATGCAATTTATTTCTCAGGCAAATGGATATTGTGGGATGATACGAATGCAAACATTGATGACTCCTTTGTGCCAGGTTCTGTTAAGAACTAAATGAAGTGACGATTTTCTTTGGAACATATATAACATACAAACCCTTAGTAAATAAAAAGTCTGTTGGACAAAGAAAAATGCATTCGGTTTCCTTTTCGATGAAATAAGCCAAGTTCACAAGGTTCTCATCACTGAATTGATGTTCAAATGAGCATGGGAAAGGTCACACCATGAGTCAATATATTGTGACAAGCAATTATTACTTGCACATCTCGGATTTTGGAAATATTTAGTAAATCCAGGTTTACATGCTAAAATTCAGTTCCTGGAAAATTGAATTCGTTAATGGGGTTTGTAAGATTCTTTCCACTCTTAATTTGCAACATATGAAATCAAATAAACCAGTAGAGCTACAAATAGGAACCTCATTTAAGTAATAAACCAGTGCCAACATTAACTACCAACATCGAGGAGTGATCAACATGCTGCCACCTATTGAGCACATAAGTGAAATGTACATGGGATTATTTCTATATTGGCGTTGCAGAAGGCACCAAACATCCAGCTCGCCTGAAAATGAGTATTACGTAAATTCATTTGAACCAACTAATTATATCATTAGTGACAACATATTCCTGCAGTTTAGGGATTGAACCTTTGCATTACATTTTGGTAAATGGAAAATAAATATTCATGTGTGTTGCTTCTCCTCGCCTTCCCCAAATCACCCAATCCTTCTACATTTTACTTTTTACTTTTTAGGCATATCACATCACAGTTCAGTTCAATACCCCTGGGTCATTGTGGAACGATAAACGTTTTCCCATTGACAATAGATTTCCCACCGATTTTTTTCCTCTTCCTATTGACCCCTTCTCCTTATTGAAATTCAATTTCATGCTAACTCCGTAATTGGCTGTTATTATAAAAAACTATCGAGCAATCCATGATTACCAGTCGTGTATAATCCCAGTTAATCACTACGCACAATAAAACGGGATGCGAGGAGAGATGGAGGCGGAAGGAACAGGAAGAGATCTGCCAAAAAAAAGTCGGCTTCATCTTCCGTCTACAAGGCTACCTACAAGAGGAAGTTTTCGTATACGATATTTAGGCATTTTAGACACATAAATCTTATATGTTCATATGTATGTTCTTTCAGTAATTTTTACACCAACAAGTAGTCATAAACCCAAGGGAATAGACATACGTCTTTAATGGATGTTGAACAAGTTTGTAAAACAAAATATGTACATCAGAGGAAACCACAAAAGAAAAACAATAATAATGATGGCGATGATGGTACTAATACAACAAAAAATCAGGAGTATAATATAATGACGGTAGTTGTGCTTTAGGTGCTAGCTTAAACTAATATATGAGTCCATTACTTTGATTGTGTTTCCGTACGTCTCCCTTCGTCTGCTTGCACACACATTGCGACCACTGCACCATAATATACCTTGAGGGGAAGGGGGTTTTATCATATATCCACATCAACATCATTCATGACACTACCACGTCTGAAAACGTACGATATAGGATGAAATGTGTTTGTGTTGTGTGTGCGAGTGTGCAATGCACTTGCAATTCATGACCATAACTTAGGAAGCGTGTTGGCTTATCTCACAAAACTACGACATACTCCCATCTCTCTCTCTACGCTTCACTGGACTGGCCGACAAAGTCAAGGCTTCAGGATACTCAAGTCAAGACCAAAAGCAATGTGCAAAAGAACAAATTCTAAAACCCCAAGTTCCTCTATTGGACTTCCACATTGGTTTTATGTTATATAACGTCTCAAAAGTTTTATAACATACTTAAATGATGCAATACAACGCGCAATTGGGAGAAGAATTCAAGTTTAAGAATCTTCATCTGATCCAAGTGCTCATCATCGTATCACATCACATCACTGTAAAATCTCCATCACCTTCAAATGCGATTTTCAACCAGCAATGGGCCACATACAACATCAGCAACACACAAAGATCCCTCTGCTCAATTGCCACAAGCAAAACGTTACAAAAATGTAAGGTAAGGTAACCAGCAGCGTGCAGGAGCACAATCATGATGATCATGATCCTCTTCATCTCATCAGAGGATTGCATGTGGATACATGAAAAGTTGAGGATATGCCTACTTCTTCTTCTCTATCTTGTTTTGGACTTGGATTGCATCGTTTTCATCAAGCCAGACCGTCCGTCCGTCCTTTCAGAAGAGTCGTTTTGTATACATTCGGTCAGGGCCAATGAACTGTGGAAATACGACATCGCATAAGCACTACACAACACACACAATTCACACATTACCATTTTGCCAACTTGTACACTGGCAGTACCAGTTCATACGATTTTTTTTTCTTCTTCTTTCTCTCTTTCCTGTTTGCCTTTTGTTACTTCTTTTCATTTATTTCGATTCACTCATACAATAAAATATATATTATATTCATTTGTGATTGTGAGCTGGGGCTTGGAGAATGGAAGCTGAGGAGAAGAGGATAGGGAGAGGATGTATTTGGATGGATAAGATGAGATGTGAAAATGCAGAGAAAAAATTTCATATCATCATCATCGTTCTTGTCGGCCTAGCCTTGCTATTTAAAAAATAGATATATTCCAAGTCAACTTCCATTCGGTCGGACGTTCAACGGACAGGTTTTAAATACCACCACAAATGCGGGATGTGTTGTGTGTATGCTTATAATAACGTGATTAACTGTTACTTTTGTATGCTGATTTCAAGCTGAGCTTCACTCAGCACATACACTTTGTGATGATGATATTGCCATTATCAAATGCTTGGCTTTTGTCTCTCATCATCAGTTTGAATGTAATGCAATCTCAATCTGAGCCGGCCTTATTATTTACTATTAGAGCTAGAGCAGAACGGAACAGTGTTAAATAATAATTATTACGTAACTATCAAAAATGAAGACCATGCAGAAGGGAGATTTTTCACAATTATGCACATTTTGAATTGGATTTTGTTCATTTTGTTTTGTTTCTTGAGGCGACGTGATGTAGAAGAAACAACGTGCTTAACTGTATCTTTTTCTTCATTGAGGAAATGCAGAAACCGTTTACAAAATTAATACGATAATGCATTAACAATGAATGAAAAATTTGTATTCTCACACGACTCCTTCCGAGTGATGATCAGAGAACGTATAAAAGCTTCTGTGAAATTCAAACTTGTAGTAATTCGCTTTATGATGAAGGTGGTGGAGGTGGGATGACGCAATGCATTTAATGATGACATTCGCAAACTGACCGTAAGCTTAACCCTGATGGATGAAGTGATACTGATACATCTGATATTATTATGCTCTCCTCAGTTCCTCGTGGCTGAAGGTTAAGGATGAGGATGCAAAATTACACGCTCTAATGGCCGCAGTGAGCTATCATAATAATATATGTATATATCCAGAGGAGGAATCGTCATTGTTGAAAGCGCCGCAGCGTCGTCAACACGTATACAGCGGAGAATCAATGAAAATATGGCAGGTTTTTTTATCATTATTATTATTACGATCCATGTGCAGGTAATTGCAGTAATAATAGTAATGGTATAACGTACACAATGTTATCATCGGAGTATATAAGCCATTTTCGCCACGCCAGTCAGTCAGGGTTAGAACCGTGGTGGTGTGGTGATGAGTAGCCAGGCATATATATCAGTCATTTATTTATTATAGGTTCCTATACAAGAATTGAGAATAGAAAAATCCCTGATGCACTTAGGATCGACTTACACTTGAAAAACTGTCCTAGACTTGGCTCACTGCAATTATTCTAATGAAAAGAATAATCTCTCCTGCAGACCTCTATTAATTTAGCATCAAGAAAATATGAAATTAGTATGAACACCACCAGACCAGGGCAAATGTCAGTTTGTATAGTATTTGATTTCGCAATAAAGGTTCTCTGAAAGCACAGTAGTTCGTCCGTCCGTGGTGAGGATGATAGGATGGAAAAAGATGACAATGAGTTTCTTCCACTTAATTGCATATTTTCATATATATACGAAACATGAAACGGTGTCTGTAGCAAGAGAGAGGTAGAGTAGGGATGAGACAAGATTTTTTTTCGCATTTAATTCGTAATCCAAACCCCCGGGGGCTGGTTTGTAGGGTATTCGGCAAGCTGGCGCCTTCCTTCCTCGCTTCTCGCTAGAATGAAAACCCGCTTTGCGCACATCACCGTTCTTGTCAAAGCCAAAAAACGAGGGATATATAGAGAGAACCCCTTTAGAGATGCAATATTCAATCGTCCTCTCATCATCCTTCTCTTTTTGTCAGTGCAATAGAACGCAGAACTGCGTCTACTCACTCTAGAGCACATTCATATTATTATGTAATCCTCAGGATGTGTAGTATCATCTTCATCATCCTTTCATTTGCTTCAGCAGATAGCCCTGAGACCTACTAATCAGTAGCTTGATTTTAAAGATGTGCATAATCTCATTCACATATATCCTCTCATCTTATATGTAAACTTGTTGCTTGACCAGCTAATCATTGGCTGGTGAGGTGAACTACAATTATTGTTTAATATCAGAGTGATTATGAGCGCAAAAAATTGTTTGATTTTTGCTTCACATGTCATCATCATCATAATCACATGTTTTCTTGAGAGACGAAGCAAGCTGGCTCCACCAAGATTTTAATATATTCCAGCAACTTGTAGGCAGTGTGCAAGCATTCAGCATTTCTGAATGATACTTTTTAAACATTTTGGGAGACATCGATAATGCATGGGTTGTAAAATCTGCTGGCTTTTTAGTTAATACACAACCGGATCTTGGATAATCACTTTAGTACAAAAGGTTTATCATTCGCTGAAAACTCCTCTATATATTCTTTCACAATGACACGTATTGCATAAAAATCCTAAAGCCAGTCTTTCAAACCAATTGCAAGGTCATTCATTGTTTTTCTCTGAGCAAGTATCAAGTAGCATGTCTGAACCTTTCACTAAAAGCTTGATTCAGGTATATTTTCTCTGTGAGAGATTTAGCCACAAGTTAAATGTTGATCTTAACATCTACTCGAAATGTCTCATGTTTCAGAGGAAATCTCTTTATCGATATACGAAAAGCACCCTGTTGTTGTTCCTCTACTCATTTTCTGACAAATTTGCATAATATATTTAAAGGATGAAAAAATACTTGCGAAAAAAGAAGAGCTCCCTTTGCTACTTGAATATTTTTAAGGTGTGCTCCTCTATGTTTACACATTTTCAATGGTGACTATCGTCCCCTCCTCCTCGTCATCAGTAAACAGCAATTTCTTGCCACCAAATGATGCACATTTTCTTCTTCATCATCACCATCATCCTCTCCTCTCGTCTTCATCTCTTTTCGCTACCTTTGCCGGATCAAGATCATTATTTAAGTAGCGAAGGTCAACAGGATCAAGGTCTTATCCCGTTATATTCCTTCTCACTTGAAAAACTCGAAACCAGTAATCATGCTGCTGAAAAAAGAGGATCATTACAAGGAATTGAAATGATTACGGATTTTTTCTTCTTCTTCTGTCTCTGTCTTCTATTCACAAATCTTCAAATTCTCCTATACTGCCTTGATCTTTTCATGAGACAAAAACTCCTGTTTGCATGCAACTTAGACAATCTATTGTGTTCACATGAATATAGGTATTCCGTCTGGCCCGGCTGGACTTCATAAATTTTGACATTCGTCCATTCATACGAGATGACATTCAATGCAATCAAAAAACTAAACATATTCCTGTTTTATCAATGATGAAAATATATACTAACTTCAAGAGGATAAAAAAAATTGTGATAATTTTTCTGATCAAAATGAGAACATTGGCAGTGGCATTGTCGGTGATAATACCTACTGGGACAGTTGCCAAAAAGAACTTTATAAGAAGGTGGCACATGGCACATGGCTGCTAAATGCGTCATTATTACTCTCTTTACTGAACCTTTTCCCCGCGCTTTAAAAATATCAACAGAAGTATACAAAGAGATCTTGAAAAAAAATCTGCGAAACTTAAGGGATGACCCTCTTTCTTTGTGGTCATAAACGACGTTTCATACCATATCTTACCCATACCGAGAGATGACCAAGACCGCACATATTATAATTGCAAGAGAGTGGCAGTATAATATATCCCCTCAGTCAGATGTATTTTATTTTTTTAGATTTTAGTGTAATATCGCGAGCCATTAAAGTGCAATTTATTCAACACGTTTCAGCCCTGGGAATAAAATGTGGAAAAAACATATATATATAAACGAAATGCATCTTGTTGGTAATGGGAGTGCTGTGCTGGGTGATAAATGGAATGTGCATGAATGTAGGTATAACACGCATATTACATGCACCAGGTAAAAAGATATCAGACCAGGGACCATCTTCATGCATACCAGTAATAAAATAAAATATATTTTTTGTCAAGATCTTTTTATATGCATGCCTGTATCTGATTGCAGTCTATTAAAATGGGGTTTTAAAATGCAAGTACAAGAGCCACGAATGTAATGGATACGCATGCAGAAAATGTGAATCCTTGAATAATTGAGAAAGAAAGAAGTATCCTTTTTATTTATTGTCCCTTTTAATAGCTCTCTGTAAATAACTGCAGCAGCATAAAAATATATCTCCACATGAAAATTTCCATTCAATTGCAAAAGTATCCCTCTGACATTATAAATCTTTTGGCTATTTCATTCGTACGGTAAGTTTTTCACGGATTGAGAGAGGACACATAAATACGTACATGTTTGATTCGTAGTTCATTCTTCATTACTACCGTTTAACAGGCTTCTTCTCCATAATAATCAATACACACACATTTATCTGCCTTTGTGTAGTGAATGGAATCTGCTGGCTATTTTACTTGTGGAAAAGTATAAATATAATGTGTCTTGAGAATGTCATGTCATCATCTTGAAAGCAACAATGCCTCTTGAAAAAAGTGCATTGTGTGGTCAAGTCAGTATTTTAAGGTACGATAATACCTACTCAATATCTGAACATTATCAGATAAATGTAGACTTTTGCTTCTCATCGTTCGCCCGTCCGATCTTGGTCACGGCCTAACCAACCGTAGTGATAAGGGACAAGAAAAATGGGAGAATGACACAAAAGACCGAAAAGTAGAGAGAGAGAGAGAGAGAGACGGTGTACGAGAGGAGAACACACTCAACCACCCCGTTCTCTGTCTCAGTTTTTTTTTTCTTAAGGGGGTACATTGATTTTTTGCGGGATTTTGTTCAAAATTTATGCTTTACATGCTTTCGCATATAAAGGAATTCTGGAAACTTGCAAACTTTGTCAAAAATTGCAAAATCATCAACTTTTCTGAATTTTTTAAGGA
>JAQFZW010001888.1:0-21725 GCA_034687055.1 Heteromurus nitidus
ATAGTCTACTGATTGTATTTGAGCCCAATTTATGCTTTCAACCTCTCAGTGGCTTAAAGATTATTTTTGAAAAAAGGTTGAGTAGCTACTTTTAAAATTGTCTTTGAAACGTGTCAATCTGATTCTTTTTTTTTCTTGCCAGTTCACACTTTTAGCACTCATACATTAGAAATATGTGTAAAGATATGTTGTAAGATTTTATACACGTGGTAAGAAATTGGTATAGACCCTTGCACAAATGTCTGTTATATCCAAGTAGATTTTACCGTCGTTAAATGCCAGAATAATTCAATTTAGCAAGGATTAAATATTTACACGAATCGTCAATTAGTTCTGTCACTTATGTGTATCAAATTCGTAATACGGAACATGGGCTTGAGCAAAAGGATTGATATTAAATTCCAATGGTATCTTCTTTAATTTTCAATTGGTTTTCGCAGTTTTAAATTGGTATTAGAACTTCAGAAATTTTGATGTCTCGGACCTCATTTCTTTAGCCCTAAAGTTACTTTTGAAATACAACATTTTGTCTATGATTTTTTGTTCTATTAATCTTGGAAAAGCTTTCCAACATTATTACATTATTGTGATTATGTTTGAGTATATATGTGGACAAGCTTGTGGTAAAATTGTTTGAATATAAGACTCTCTAAAACGTTCGGTGCTGTAGAGTCATTTTGATATATGTTTACTTTCTGTATGAAAGGGAAATAAAAACAATTGTTATAATATATGCTTGGGGCTCACTTCAATTCAGTGTTAATTATATTGGGAACCATAACTCTACGGAAATCGCGAATTGCAAGTATTGCTTTACATGTAAGTAAGGATTGGTTCGACTGTCTTAAATGTTTCATGTACTTTGTTTTAGACCTACAATTGCAAACATTTTATTGGTTTTATCTGTATAGTGCAAGAAGATTTATAAACTCTTGACATGCGCACTAAGGTGAAAATTTGTTTAAACTATTGGAAGTTCAAATTTTGAAACTGTATTCCAGGCTCTTTAGTAGCATAATATAACAAGCTAATCTACAAATTACGAAATATGAACAATTGTGACCTTAAAGAACTGCAGAATATGGGGGTGGAATATTTGCCGGAACCTTGTCATCATTTCAAGGTTACAAAACTACCGACCGTGCAAGTATCGATATTTGTACCTAGTGATAATTATACAAATATGTATACAAAAGTGAAAGAATCTTATTAAACATAATTTAGTTAGTTTGCGATATACAAGTACGTATCTCGTTCAGAAATAGTCAGTGACCGTTCACGTGCTCTTCGGATGTCTGAATTTTGAGGAACCGTTGGTTCATTCTTTGATGTTAGCATGTAAAGTTACAAATTACAATATACGTTTGTAGTTACCTATCCAACAATATTTAAGCAGGTCGTGACATATAAATACCTATGTTTTCGAAGAAAGTAAAGCTTCAAAATTGGCTGCTACTGAGTTGTCTAATACGAACATGCAAAATCTTATAATCTCACTTTCATGATTTTCACAGGCACACATGCAAGTGCATAGCCAGTGTCGAAACATCTCAGGTTGTCGTTGAAAGGGCTCAGGCCACATAGAGAAATTATGCTGGCATATGACAATGGCACATATTTTCCCGAATGTTAAAATTGCAAAGCATCAACTTTTAGAAGTGCGTTCCTTTCCAAATTATGTATGGTTCTACTGGGCGATTTTTATAAGTTTTTTTAAAAATTATCACTCATGCAATATTCGTAAACATATCTGACTGGATCATGATTCATGACGAAATCGTTTAAGTAAACGCATGTTCTAGGCATAGGAGAAGAGAGCAGAGCTATTAAATTAAAATCAAATGCATGTACTTAAACTAATTTGAAGATATAAACATGTTTGTCTGATTGTCCTCCAGGTACTAACTTTGAACCAAATTTAAACTTTCAGATTCGAGGTTTTTTATCGAAGTTAAGTCAAATGATTGTACATGATTGCTCACTGCCTTCTATAACATACAAAAGTGCATTCAAGAGTTAATAAAATCTATGGGAATTTTCAAGTGTGCAATCCATTCCTCTAAAACAGTTACATCGACACAATTACCACATCATCTCATCATCCTGTCCATTGCCCATAATTTAGTTTAATTTTGTTTTCAATATTTGCAGGTTGCGTGCAAGTGTGGAAGGCCAAGGTCGTCATGTTCCTCTCCCTAATTTCATTTTATGTGTTCACCGAATTGCTTTCCAAACTCGTTCTTCGATTATCTCCTGCTTAGCTTATGTCATGTATCTACAGTTCACAATTTGTGCACAAGGCAGAAGTAAAGAAGGAGAGAAAAGAAATGTCCATGGATGGATGGATGCTTCAGATGAAGTGTAATGTAAATTCATGCACCCCACTGCATTGTGTAACACATGAATCCAATTTCCATGATTCACATAAAAAATTACGTTTCTTTCATATGAATATTTTATAGCATCATTTATTCGATTATATGCATTTCACTTCAAATTCAATTACAAATTGTATTATTTTTAATACTTGTACTTTGCAAGCCGGCAAGCCTCATGTCGTGAACCAGCAGTATCGCTCGTCATGAGTAAGATATGTTCATAAAATGAAGCTAAAGTCGTTCACAAGTTTCTCTGAAACCTATTCACAATGGATAACTATGGTATCTCGGATGTGATTTTGTGCATGAAAAATAGCCCATGTAAGGAAAGAGCTGTTAAAAAGGCTAAAGAGACGAACTGGATTGCAGTCATGAAAGGTTTCTTTCACCCATCAAGCTTCATACCAGAAGAAGCATGCGTGAATATGCAAGTGTGGTTGAGTGTGCAATACGATCTATAATCCTTTCCTTTATGCACATATATTGCTGGAAATAGCTTCCCAAGTGATACCTTTTACGAGGCACTACGGCATGGAATCACTTCCAGATGTGGCATGATAAGGATTATCTCCGAGAAGATTATTACGTGACGTGACGCATAGAAACCAATTATGCATCGAATATGCCGGTGAAGCCGTAGTAAGTAGATGTTGCTTGCAATATATCTTTTTTACGTCGATTTCTCTAGAAAAATTCTTTTATGTATACTTCGTGAGTTATCAAAAATCAAAAGCGGACGGTTTCACTGGTTTTCTCAAAGTAAATCGAGGACATCATGTATCACTGGCTTGGCTTGGCCAAGAGTTGAGAGTTGAAGGTATCTCACAGTCAGAATATAAATCATTAAGATTCATAGATGCCTAAATTAATTGCAGAGGAGCAAATAATTTTTAGGGGTGATATACAATAAAAACATGTATTGGCCCCTATGCTCACCTTCTATCCTCAACGTTTCATTTTGATACAGGTCATATGCGTATACAGATTTGTGATAAAAATCGAATTTCATGTTCATGGAATTATGCATTACTTCTTGTTCTTGGATCATATATGTAATTGATGATAAAGTAAATGGGGAACAAATAAAATTTTAACGAATATTCAGTTAAGGCAATCATGGCCATGGGTTATGTTATTACAGTACAGATAAACTATATGATTACAGCTTCGGCTAGTAGAAAAATCCTTTTTAGTTCTTTGCTACAGATTGAAATTCTTGCAAAAACTCACTTCTTAAAATGCATAATGAAGGACATAGGCAATGCTTCATCAGGTACATCGTGGTTCACTACGTCAAATATTTAAGCAGCCTCCAACGTAACTTTTGGCCCATTTATCTAAAAAAAAGTGAAGAATGACTTTAAGCTTTTATGGAATACCAAGTCTGTTGGCTTGGCATATGAAAAGATTTTAGGGTTAAGTAATAATCATGTACGTTTGTTACCTTATGAAATTTCATTTCAAATAATTCTTATAAGACAACGTACACTCCTTGCTTTCCAGACGAAGTCATCTAAAGTTACATATCAAAAATTCCATACGTGAGTGATGCTCAAATCAGGATATGAAAAATGTTCTTATCGCAAGTCATAGTCATAATCATAAGATTTAGAGAATGCGATATGGGTCTTTCAATAAAATCATGATCCACAACTCTGTGACTTATTTTTCTCCCCCAACTAAAAAGTATGACTTTCTGACAAGATGATAACTTGATTTTTCCTTTTTAATCTCTTCAACGAGAGCCGGAGAGAAATGCGTAGAGACTCGTTCCAGCCAATAGCGTTTGGAGTTTACCGAGGCGTGTCATGTCATGCATGAGTATATGAGTTCAAAGGCCATCGTCACCACAAGCCAATATCCTTCATCCTTCATATTAATGTATCTTGTTTGACATTCTCGAGTACTGCTATCACGAGTAATCCTTTGGCCTCTTCCATAAGTTTTGGGCAGCATGTTATCTTATGACTTGTGACAGATTGGCAAAGCAGAGTTAAGAAATGTAGCCCTCTTGATGAGGGCATCTTCGCTGTAATCGCAGTACATTATTGTTCTCCCGACTGTGCAGTTGTCCCGCGAGAGTTGTTCTCAGAGAAAATGGTGAACGTTGTGAGATTCTACCGGACCCCTGGGCTGAGCCCCAGCGTGACCGCCGAGAAGCAGAAACTTCTCCAAAAACTTTGCACATCTGAAATCAAGGCGATTACAACGGAAGTTTGTTTCTATGTGGAAACGCAGGAGTATTTGGTAGACAAGGAGATTTTGCAGATAAGATGGCTTCTGGCTCCAGTACTTTCCCCGGACAATCTTACCGATGTTACCAGGCTCCCACTTCGACCCGATAGCAAGTCCCTGTTCTTCGAAATCGGTCCAAGGTTTGTAATTTCCAAAAAAATAGGCGACGTTTATGAGCTCTTTGTTCATATTTTTGAACAAAAACGATTTTTTTTCATTTTAGGCTCAACTTTTCCACTGCGTTGTCTACAAACGCGGTTTCAATTTTCCATGCAATTGGGTTGAAGAAAGTTACTCGTGTCGAGTTATCTACTCGTTATTTAATTCGGTTCGAGAGCAGTGTTACACCTGAAGCTCTACTGGAGGTGGAACAGCCTGTAAGAGGAAAATAAGGCGCTTGACTTAGCATGACTTAAAATTGAGGATTTAACTGCAAATGTAAATTGTCCATTTTTATTATAGATTCTAGCCGCGTTGCACGACAGAATGACAGAATGTCGATATGAAGAGCCTCTAACTAGCTTCCAACTGGATAAGAAACCAGACCCATGGTATGAAGTGAACATTATGGAAGAAGGAAGAGCAGCTTTGGAAAAAGTTAATGATCACTTGGGTAATATGAAACTCTTAGTAGCTGAAAATATGTTCTCTTCTTCGTTGAGTTGAATGGATGGATTATATGTACCTGAAAACATCGTATATTTTTTATTATCAGGATTGGCTTTTGACAACTGGGATTTGGATTATTACACGGAATTATTCAAAGTAAAGTTGGCCAGAAATCCTACAAGTGTGGAATGCTTTGACCTTGCCCAGTCCAACAGTGAGCATAGCAGACATTGGTTCTTCAAGGTAGGTTGTGATAATCAAAATGCGTATGCAGTCAATGCTACAGAAATATTCTTAACAGGAAGGAAGAACTATGCCAAATAATGACATTTTAAAACTTTTCTAGGGTGAAATGATTGTTGATGGAGAACGTCATTCAAAGTCCTTGATTGACATGATCATCGAAACTCAGGAAACCACGAACAAAAATAACGTCATTCAATTCAGCGACAACAGCAGTGCCATCATTGGGTATCCTGTTCAAAATCTAATGCCAACCGAAGTAGTTCAGCCAAGCCCGTTCCACGTTAAGCCAAATACAAGGCATATCATTTTCACTGCAGAAACACATAATTTCCCTACGGGAGTTGCGCCATTCAGGTACTTCCAAATTACTGGGTCTTTATTATTCTATTTAGCTTGTCTGTCTGGATTAGATGTTTCATGACATTCCTTTTTGTGATTAGTGGTGCCACTACTGGAACCGGCGGTAGGATTCGTGATGTGCAGGCTGTTGGACGTGGAGGCTACGTCATTGCAGGAACAGCGGGCTATTCTTTCGGAAATCTCCACATTCCTGATTATCCCCTCCCGTGGGAAGATGCAAACCAGATATATCCGGACAACTTTGCCCCATCTGTCGAAGTGGCGGTTGAGGCTAGTAACGGTGCGAGTGACTATGGAAACAAGTTTGGAGAACCTGTAATTTCTGGATTCGCCCGTTCCTTCGGAATGGTACTTCCAGGGGCAAAGCAAGAACGCCGT
The DNA here is from genome assembly GCA_034687055.1 of Heteromurus nitidus. Taxonomy (NCBI): domain Eukaryota; kingdom Metazoa; phylum Arthropoda; class Collembola; order Entomobryomorpha; family Entomobryidae; genus Heteromurus; species Heteromurus nitidus. The sequence continues at coordinate 6,207 of JAQFZW010001888.1, forward strand.
GAATACATCAAACCTATCATGTTTTCCGGAGGAATTGGAGCCATGGATGACACAATGGTTGACAAACTCGAGCCTCAAGCGGAGATGCAAGTTGTCAAAATAGGTGGTCCAATATACAGAATCGGTGTCGGTGGCGGGGCAGCTAGCTCAGTGGAAGTTCAAGGCGACAACAAAGCTAATCTGGACTTTGATGCTGTCCAAAGAGGAGATGCTGAGATGGAGCAGAAGCTCAATCGTGTCATTCGGTCATGTCTTGAATTAGGAGAGAAAAATCCTATTTGCAGTATTCATGATCAAGGCGCAGGAGGAAATGGTATAAAACTAATGAACATGATTAAATAAATAATTAGCGTGTGTTTGTATGTATATATGCTTTGTGAACTCCAGGAAACGTGTTGAAGGAGCTAGTGGAGCCAAAAGGAGCAGTACTCTTCACGAAGAGATTCCAATTGGGTGATCCCACCATCAACACTCTGGAATTATGGGGAGCAGAGTACCAAGAGAGCGATGCCATTCTGTGCCGTAAAGAAGACTTTGCCCTCCTTCAAAAAATTGCGGACCGTGAGCGTTGCCCTGTCAACTTTGTCGGAGTCGTGACTGGGGACGGGAAGGTTGTCCTGTCTGAAAAACCAACAACAGCTAACGGACCAGTGGAGCTTACCAAAGATGAGATATCTCACTTCCAAAAGGACAAGAATCCAGTTAACCTTGACCTCGAATTTGTTCTCGGCAAGATGCCCCGCAAAGTCTTCAAAATGGAGAAGTACAAAGTGGATCTTCTACCTTTGCAACTACCCAAGGCACTTAAAGTTACGGAAGCACTCAATCGTGTTCTCAGACTACCTTCAGTCGCCAGCAAGCGGTACTTAACTAACAAGGTTGACAGGTCTGTCACAGGGCTTGTGGCACAACAACAATGCGTTGGTCCATTGCACACTCCATTGGCTGACGTTGCCGTGATTGCTCTCTCTTACTTCGATACGGTTAGATATTTTTCTTTTTGGATGAGGTAATGTAATAAATTATTTGATTTTAATTAATAAAAAAATATTGATTTAAAAATAGTGTGGATCTGCGACTTCCATCGGAGAGCAACCTATCAAGGGCCTGCTCTGTCCTGCCGCAGGAGCGCGCATGACTGTTGCTGAGGCTATGTCAAATCTTGTGTTTGCAGCCATTTCGGATATTAAGGTTCGTAAGCAATTCCTTTGGCTAGTTAAATTGTGAGGAGTAATTCGATCAAGTCTTTTATGTATGCAATTTTGGAAATATTTTAGGACATTAAATGCAGTGGCAATTGGATGTGGGCAGCTAAACTCCCAGGAGAAGGAGCCGCTCTTCTCAATGCATGCGAAGCTATGTGCCAAGTTATGCGACAACTTGGAATTGCAGTTGACGGGGGTAAAGATTCCTTGTCAATGGCTGCCAGAGTGGAGAAGGACACGGTGAAGGCCCCTGGAACTCTTGTAGTTTCCACATATGCACCATGCCCAGATATACGCAAAGTTGTCACACCAGACCTGAAGGCACCTCGCTTGGGCCAAGAAGGTCTCCTTGTCTTTGTTGATTTGGCTGGCGGAAAGAGTCGTCTGGGTGGAACTTCCCTTGCTCAAGTCTTCAAGCAACTGGGAGACTCCGTTCCCGATTTGGAAGATCCAGCTTTGCTCGTAAATGCATTCCAAGCCACTCAAAACTTGATTGCAGGTAACGACTGAAGAATTTATATATATTTGTAGTTATTATATTTTACAATTTCCGGTAACGCTTGGGTTTATTATTCTCTATTTAGCTGGACATGTCTTGGCTGGTCATGATGTCAGCGATGGTGGACTTGTAACCTGTTTGCTTGAAATGGCCTTCGGTGGAGTTTCGGGCTTGAAAGCTGACATTGTTCACCGTGACTCCAAGTGTCCATTGGAAGTTCTCTTCTCAGAGGAAGTAGGTTGGGTACTCGAGGTTAGCAGCACGTGCATCGACAAAGTACTCTTCGAATTTAAAAAGTCTAAGGTCCCAGTGTACCCCATCGGAGTTTCAAGTGGTGTCGGTCCAAACTCCAAAATCGAAATATCCGTTAAGGGAGAAACAATGGTGGAGTCTCCAGTGGCGGACCTGTTCCAAGCATGGGAAGAGACTAGTCTCCAACTGGAGAAGCGTCAGGCTAACACTGTGTGTGTTGTACAGGAACATCAATCACTACAAACCCGGAAGGGTCCTGAATACTGGATCAACTTTGATCCTAGCGATCTTGCAATGACAACAGTGCCACAAGGTACATACTTTTTTGTCATATTCAAGACAAGTTAGCCATTTATTCGAGCAATAAAATATTCTTATATGTTTTCCCCATCCAGTGAATGCTCCAACCGTTGCTGTAATCAGAGAAGAAGGCAGTAATGGTGATCGTGAAATGGTGGCTGCATTGCACATGGTAGGATTTAACGTTTGGGATGTTACCATGGAGGATATAATCTCTCGGAAGGTGACTCTGGACCGTTTCAGGGGCGTTATATTCCCTGGTGGATTCAGTTATGCAGGTATGCACATAATGATTGTTGGTACAATTATGTAATGTTTACATTGTTAACTGTAGCGTATCCTTTATCCACTCGCTGACTTTCTTTCATTAATTCGTTGATTAGATGTGCTGGGTTCTGCAAAGGGATGGGCTGCAAGTTTCCTCTTCGACCCAGAAATCAAGGCTCAACTTGCCAAGTTCCGTGCCAGAGAAGATACGTTCAGCCTTGGAGTATGCAATGGTTGTCAACTTCTTGCCCTACTCCAATGGGTTTGCGCGACGACAAAGGACAAAGAAGATGGGGAGGGTGGTGTTCCAGCGATTCCCGACGTGTTCCTTGACCACAACTCATCTGAGCGTTATGAAAGCAGGTTTCCATCCGTTCGCATTGGCAAGTCGCCGTCTATAATGTTGAAGGGTATGGAGGGTTCCGTGCTTGGAGCTTGGATAGCTCATGGAGAAGGTAGGATGAGTAATAATCATGTTCCAAGATTGAAGTTCAGTTCATTAACTGTCACGATTTCCCCATTTTTGAACAGGTCGTTTCAGCTATAAAAGCCCAGCAATATACAGTCAACTGGAGCGCCAGAATTGCATTGCCATTCGTTATGTTGATGATAACATGAAGCCTACCGAGGAATATCCTATGAACCCTAACGGCAGCAAACGTAAGCTTTCTATTTATGGGTAGATTGATGAAAATACGTAACAAATTACATTATTAATTCGTTTGATTACAGATGGTGTCGCCGGTATTTGCTCGAAGGATGGTCGTCACTTGGCAATGATGCCTCACCCAGAACGATGTGTGTTACCATGGCAATGGCCTTGGACTCCACCAAATGTGGAGGCTAAAATGACCACTGTGTCTCCCTGGCTCAAAATGTTCCAGAATGCTTTTGACTGGTGTGAGAAAACTAAGCAATAAACTCATCTTGCCTTATTCCTCGAGGTCATTTCTATTTAGAAATTGTTCCAAACTGTTTTATCAAAGTAATAAAGATCATTCTAAATAAATTGGTTCCGGGCTTGGGTTTACTATAAATGATTAATTTTCGAAATAAATTCTATAATGACATTCGTCATTGCATATCTAATTCAACTAATGCACAACATCCTAGTGCATTCATATTATCAACGGACACCGGAGGTCTCCAATTGATGACCAACGAGAAATTAAAGAAAGAATGACATTCAGTTCAAAACTCCTGATTCTTTCTGGCATGGATTCTATCTAAAAACCACGCTTTAAATTAAAATAACTTTTCCCGTTAGACATGTGGAGTGGAACGTCGACGGAAAATGAACCCTAGTGGTTGCTCATTGCCAGTATAAATTAAATTTTACCACCTAGACGAATTTATTCTTCATTTTACATGATCATACCTACAGTGTTCGCTATATTAAATTATTATTTTTATACAGAATTGAACTGACTAAGAAATTGAACAATTCAACAGAGGAATTTCTTTAGAAATTTGGTGGGATGGGTGTTCCAGTTGCATTAGCCAAATAAATCATTTCCTCTGAAAAATCAAGAAAGAATGTGATATGAGGATAAAATGTACAATTAGTGCAATTCGCATTTAACCTTATTTTGAAACATATATTGATAAAACGCTCAAAACTAACCTCTGTTAAGTCGTGCCTTCTCCTTAGCCTGTGCTGCCTCCTTCGCAGGGCGTTCCATTTCTGCAATTTCCCTTAATTTAGTTTCCTTCTTGGTCAAGGACCTATGCCTAGAGATGCCCCACAAGATACCCATTCCTAGGAACGTCCATCGTCCTACCTGTAATTGCAATAAGTAATAATAGTTATGGAATAATGTTAGTTAAATTCATCATACTTCATTCATCATTGCCATTTGTTGGTTAAATCGGTGGTCATCAACCGTCGACTAACCCGACAATACTTTTTTACTTCATTAAACTATTAAATTTTAATTAAATCTTCATCCATTTAACTTCCGACAATTTTTCCAGCAACCACCAAGTACGAAATATCCTTATCAAAATAGTTACTTCGAAGCTGTTTAGTAAAACTTCAAACTTACTCTGATAAGTGGGGAAACCCTGATGGGCTCCGGCATTGCAGCAGATGAAGCCATGTCACTAATCTTCCCCACACAGTTGGCAGTAAACTGCGTAACTTTTGCACTGAAAAATAATTCCTCGACTTCACGAAATACCACAAATCTGCAACTGTGACGACCGGAGGGCAAGTGTTCCAATGTTTAGCAAAAATGGAAGAATTTGTGCTTGGCAAATGGGGAAAATGGATATTATCAAAAGGCTTTTTGGTGGGCACCGCTCAGCTGGATGAAGGAGCTCACATGTCACATGCCAGAAGTGATCTTTCTCATGAGACAAGTTCCCAATGCCTGGGGTCTCAACCTGAAGTCAGTAGATGTCGCCCAACAAACTTGGAACGGATGCAACGAGAAGGCAAGCGTCATGAAAGGATGAAGATGAAAATGGCACAACCGTAGTGCTGCAATTATAAGGCTATGGGAAATTAATGGATGATTAAAATTAAACGACTTTGCGATGATGGATGGGAGGTACACCAGGCGTCTCTCGAAATCAGTATGACATCAAAGGAAAGGCATTGAATGATAATTTATTGTAATGTATCTCAGTTTAGAATGAATATAATGGAAATTGGTTTAATTGTCATATTTTCAATAGTTCTAGTTCTAAACTATCGATTTTGGGCTTCAGAAGTTACATTTGCTTGATTTGCTGGTGTAGGAGTCGTTGAGGTCGTTGTTGGTGAAGGAGTCGTTGAAGTCGTTATTGGTGAAGAAGTCGTTGAGGTCGTTGTTGATGAAGGAGTCGTTGAAGTTGTTGGCGAAGAAGTCGTTGAAGTCGTTGTGGTGGTTGAATTTGATGCTGCTGGCTTTTTTCCACGCATGCTAAATGCAGCCATCTTCTTGTTACTTATTGCATCTGTAATTATTAAATAAAATAAATAAATTATAAGACTGAAATTAAATATAGTAAAAAGGTAGTTAAGAAAATTATGATATCTATAAAAATGGAGAGCTTACATTTAAGAGGTTCGTAAGGGGGCCTTTTGGGCATTCGAGCGAATCTGTCACTACCACCTTCATCTGAAGCATCTTCCGAACTTATCTGCTCTGGGAGAATTTCAATCTTGTATGCTGGGTTACCTCCATAAACTTGAGAACCTGAAATTGAAGAAATTAGAGGAATAATTTGAAAAAAGGTTAACTTCGTGCTAAAATTAGGAACTAGGATTAATTTGTGGTAGATACTTACTGGATGGTGCCACATTGGAAATTACAACGATCAAAATTAAAGACGCAAATATGGTAAAGGACTTCATTGTGGCAGCTTTGAAAAATTAGAAACGGATGAAATTTGGAAGCAGAGACCTACAAGTTACACTTGAGAATCCTTGAGTTAAATTGGTTAACTGATTGTCAATGCAAGGCTGCATTTATACCATTGCCAAAATCACTTTCTAGTACTGATATTTTACACAATGTACAAGCATTTTCTTCATTTAAACTTTCTCTGTAATGAAATGACACATCGTGTCAAAGACCGAGAACCATTTTTCATTAGAAAAAGTTTGACCCAAATAAACATGACTATTTTAATGAACAAACGAAGAATAAATAGGTCATATAGGTATAAAAAAAACTGCTACCTATTGTGAAAGTGATATTAATTTTTTGAGTCAATTTAATGCTCCAATTCAATTTTAAGTGTATGCTTTAGTTATATTATGCCTTATGTCATGCCATATGTCGTTTCGATGATTTTCCAAATCAATAACATAACCATGAGAAAGTATCGACGAGATTTTTAAAATGTTTTATTCAAGACGATACACATGAATACGATGAAGATGTAAACGTAAGAAGACAAATGTACAAGTTATTGAGTAGATGTGACTGTTTCGATTTTCCACTATGACTAAAACTATATAATTATAACTAATAAGTAGAATATTTATGTCATGAAACGGAAGTCTGAAGAAAAATGTTTATAAAAGCTTTAAAGCCTTATAGAATCTTTTGCGTATTTTTTCATAATTATAATATCAGAAGCATTATACACTGGTTTGAAAGTGTTGACCGAGTTACCCACTTGTTAACACTTGTCAACAAAGGATATAGCCGGCTACTCTATTAAAGCTAATTTACTATTTTCAAGTAGTAAAAATACAGATCGCAACTTTTTACAGTCAAAATACTCGTCAAGCATTCGATAAATTGGTCAGAAGTTATGTACGCTATGGTTTCTTATGGAATTCAAAATTCTCAATTCATACAAAGAAGCGGTTATCTTAGAGAGTAATATCATGAAGGGACTTTGGTATACGTACACATCACTTTGAACAATATCAACAAAGGTGACTTCAGGCGAAAAGACATTTTAGAATGGCTTCCATGAGAACTTTTCTAACATACAAGGAGTCGTGTATTATTGCCATTTACACAAACAAGACAAAGCGTTCACGAAGGTTTAGATGAAAGCGTGTAGCTAAAATTAAATAAAGGAACAATATTTTTTTGCATTAATCGGTACAAGCTTTTAGGAACCTTGAAAACGTGTGCTGTGCAGCACGTTTCCGAAGCTTTAAAATAATAATAATTCTTCAACTCATCATCAGTTCTACTCGAAATCCCAGTATATTAAAACTACATCAGTATTTTTGATAAGTATAATTGTATATCTGATGCTTTGCAAGCTTTCCTGAAACTACAGTTTTAATATACTTTTCCAAGTTTGCTTGTAACTCCACTCCTCACACAAATTACTTGATTACTTCTAATGGGTGAACCTGAATGAGTTGTACTTTTTTCGTCTATAAAAATGAATGATATTATAACACATGTCTACGACTATCAGTTTTTGGTATATTTTTTGGCTTCATAAATTCTTACATAAGTACGAATATCTAAGCTCTAATTACATCGGTTTTTTAGGAGAGTACACATCATGTCTCAAGAATTTGGTTAAAAATCATACCCAGACGAAACTAACGCTAGTTAACTACTCATGCAAAAAGGGTATTTTTTCATGCAGTATTAAAATTACAGTCTTCCGTGTGTACACACAAACGAAGGAACACTTCCCACTTCATTAATGAAGTCCTCTCTTTGCCATTTTCAGTTTCTTGGTTGACAGGAAAGCACAAATTTTCTTTGCTATAAGTCGTCACCAAACAATCTCTATCTCGGAATTTAACCTGGAAGTGAAAGCTTACAGCTCAAATGGAATCTTGCTTTTGTCTTGGAGGGTCTGCAAAATTACAAACGATCCATTAAAATTTAACTAACGTAATGGGAATTTTCCCTTACAGTAAACGTTCGTTACACTTAATAATCTAAAATAAATGACTGGAATTTTATGTGGTTGGATAAGATCAAGAAAGTCGTTCAATTAATTAACATTTTAACAAAGCAAACAATTCAATTTGTAACGGTCGCTGATTATAGAACAAAGTAGTGGTTTCCTATTTTCAGCGTCAGTTTTAGTTTTCATTGATTCCCAACAAGAACCTTTCATTCAATCGAATTTTATTACCGAAAGACAGACAAGCATACCGTGGAATCGTTAAATATACCTCCATATTTGATACATCTAGCCTGACTATTTTTAAATGTATGTTTGTGTACATCTTTCTTGCAATTATGGTTTACATTGGATTTTATGGCAAAAAAATCCAGAGATCGTGCAGTTGCAATAATTTATCTTACACACTAGGCGATGCTCGTGTCTTTATGTGGGTATAATATCAAATATCAGCAATGTAAAGCAGAAAATTGTTGAAAAGCGTACAATCCATAATGCGCAATCTTACAGCTAAAAAGTCATCCCTGTAAAAACTACGTTCCGATTTCGAAGAGACACCTCTTGCATTGGAGTAGAAAAATTGTGTTCATTTTGATTTTTATATTTTCTCCAGTAGATAAGTAGTTATGTTGATGAACTGTAGACTTTTGATTTCATGGTAAACGGCATGGTTAAAACCGTCGTTAATTTCAAAACGCTGATGAAAAACTCCATGATCAAATGTTAAGCATTTCATCGGGGAATTACTCGTCCTAAAGAAAATGATAAGTAAAAAATAAGTTGAAGCAGAAGTTGAAGTAAAGAACTGACAAGTTTGTCAAAAATCAGTGTCTATGAGTTTTGTACCCATTCTTCTTCGTCAACGCCTTCCATGTCATCCTGTTCCAATTGAAGGTTCAAAGGAAGTTTGTTTTTGATCGCTTGTTCCAGCTACAAGATATATTATATTTGGTTTTTATACTTTCCTTCCAATTGATTTGAGCTTTCACTGAATAACTCTGATTGTTCCAGCAACAACTTACCTTTTCTTGTTGTTTCTTTGCTCCGTTGCTGACTAGAGTGCTCGTAATATGAGTCGTTGATATGGGTACTGCGGAAGTAACTGGTGCAGGTGCTTTCCCATTGGTTGCTTTCGAACCATTCTCAGCGGGTTCGCGATGCCCAACAATTTCCGCCACTGGAACAAAACATGTTATGATTGAACTCACATTGCCAAAAAAAATAAAGCATCAGGTTATGTTTTATATAGTTGCCATACATGATCTCATGTACGCCGGTTTCAAACTAATCTTTTTGGCACTAATGTCACACCCACTAGCCCAATCTTCTGCTGACATTGTTGGTTCCCATAACACCTTCGTAGGTGGAAACAAGTCATCCTGGAAATATTCGCTCTGTAAAACAATACAGCCAGTTAAATCATTTTGCTTGTTTAACCGCTATTCTGTAATTCCTTGCAACCGATTTTTGTACCTTGACACGTGGAACGGTGAAGGACCACGGTTCAATTACCACTTCCGTAAGCCGGTAAGCTTTTGCAAATTCCACGTTCTGCACTTCGCAAGCATTCTTTTTGAGAAAGGAGATACCCTGATGAGCTCCACTGCAACGGTGAGGACTCAACAGAAGGAGGAAAGGTGGTCCCTCAATCACATCGTAAGCAAATATGGTACTGTCGCCCTGGAAACAAAAAAAATCATAATGAATCTCCGGCATGTATTCAAGTAAATAATTTTAATAAGCTTTGCTAAATTACCCTTCCGCTTAGAAACAAGACTGAGCTATCTTCGTCATAGAATGGAACAAGGATAGCAGGTGAAACGTCCAGAGACACCGATGTAACTTTTGTAAGGTCAGAGGAGTTGTACATATGAAGTTGTCGTTCCGAAGATCGATCGAATCCAGCGACAACCAAATATTTCCCATCGAGAACCCAGCAAACGCGACCTCCCCGAACTCCAGCAGGTCCCTGACCTGTTGCAATAGGCTCTGTCTGATTTCGCGGATCATACACCCGCAATTTCCCGTCCTTTGCAGCTGTTGAAAAGAATTGTCCACAGGGACTCCAAGCAAAGCAAAACATTTGAATTTGCTCGAAGCATCTAATTAACACAATCTCTTCTCGACTGTTCAAGTTCCATATTCTTATCGTCATGTCGTAGGAGCCAGTAGCCAACACGTCTTGTGCCAATGGATGAAACCTCACGAAGTAAATCTTTTCCGCGTGAGCGGCCATCGTAAAGTTGGATTCATTGGTTTGTTCCTTTAGTCCACCGTCAGGGATAATCCAAAGCCAAAGTTTCCCTGCGTCATCGCCAACAGCGAGGCGACTATTGTCGAAAGGATCCCACATGAAATCCATTACTTTACTTCCATGAACCAGAGCAGGAATTACACCGTCAGTTTGGCGACCTGGCTTGCTCAACTCAAAGACGGCGATCTTTCCGCCTGGGGTATTCAATGGTATTGCAACTCGCTCAGGATTTGCTAAAATTTAGAATTTTACGTACAATTAGAAATCAAATTGATTTTGAACCAATTATTGCATCTATCAGCATAATACGAATACAACGTCATCATAAACATAAAAGTACCTTGAATTAGCTCACTCTCCCCAGGACACGTTGTACTAACGTTCCTTAGGTTTTCAAGGTGCATCTTCTTATGCAGTGGTGCAGCCTTATAATTGCGGTATTTTGATACTTGACCTGTAATTAAACAACACATGAATCATGTCTAAATCAGGGAAACTGAGACATTTATGAAATTCTGTAAGTAAAAAATCTTAATTTAAAAAATTTCATAAACACTGAAACATATATAAGGAATCGAATTAATTTGTTGTTTTGCTCACCGAAAACGGTATCTATTCTTTTATTGGATAAAGGTGCCTTTGTTGGCACTGAGCTTGCAACTGCTGCAGGCTCCTGCTTTCGAACGACCTGCACAGGCTCTTGCTTTGGCGGAGTGAATTTCCGTTCAGGCTTCGCAATAGGTGCGGGACACGGCTCCCTTTCTTTGGCGGATCCTTCAACTTGGTCTTCGACACCACTCGAAGAGTCTTCACTACTCATCGAACTTATTTTAGGGTGAGTATTAGTAGTTGCGTGGTGACTATTATTTCCTTGACTAGAACTGTTATCCTCCTCAACGGATCCATTTCCACCAGCGTTAGTGGAATTCTGCTGGAACATTTTCATTCGCTCCGCAACAGACATTCGGGATTTCCGATTTTCGAACGTGTCTCCTGTCCCATCATTTCCAGCGGAGCCTTCGGGACCAGTCATTGCTCGATGTTCGAAGAGCTTCCGCCTGTCTGAGGTAGAGAGTTGCTGCTGCTGCGAAATATTATTGTCCTCGATGTGTTGGTCCATTTCGTTTCCATTCATGGAGAGGGGCTCCTTCAGAGAGTCTTGATCGTTATCGTTATCATTCGATTCAGTAAATGACTGAGGTCCTTGATCGTTGTTGTTTTGGTGTGCTTCGATCTCGTTATCGTTGGCACGACTAAACGTGTCCGATGTTCCGTTTCGCTTCTCTGCGTTGCCAGTTCCTTCCGCACCAGCAGTTGTGGTGAGGAAGCTCGGGTCGATTTCTTTCGAAACACTATTTCTCATGGTGAAGTCTGCCGTCATTCGGGAAGAGATGAAGGAGCTCGGAGTTCGCAACACCGAAGATGCAGTATTCTATAAATGTCAATAAAAACATAAAATGTTAAAGAAAACGAGCATTTGTGTACTTATACTTGTGTATGTCTATATGTTATTTATGAGCAAATGGTAAGTCATTTACACTAGAAACTCTAGGTTTCGGCACCGGGAAGAATTTCCCACTTGCAGGGACTTCAGTGACTTCGTCTGATGATGAGGACCCTGATGATACTGATTTTTTACGGGGCCGAGGCTCGGGAACAGTGTTCTTATGTTTATCGCCATCCATAGCTTCAGTGACTTTTGAAATATGCTGTTCTTCTTTCACCTTTCTGACGGCCAAGGATTCCTTGAATACTTTCACGTTGCCCCCGTTGACACTTGGATTTAAAGAGATTTTAGAGACTATCCCCGTGAAGCCATCCATCCATACGGAAGCACTCCCCGTGGTATTGGTGCCGTACGTATCTGGGTATAAATCGGCATGGAAATCAGTATACGATTTCCTCGGCACATGAAAAGGTATTGGAACAACAGAATTCGCTGTCAACTGTAGCATCCTATTAACTTCCGTGTCCATAACTTTGAGAGCCCGTTTAGGGAGTAAACAAGCTCCCTTCGTTTGATCCCCATTGTAGCGATAGCCTTCGGTAAGGAAATCGTCACTCTCAGCGAATTCGTAGTATCCGATTGAGGAGTCGCCACGTGCAGCAAGGAATATCATATTTGTATCTGGATCATGTAATGGCATTAATATTCCCGTTGAACTTCCAAAGCTCAGCGACTTGACTGGTTTCTCAAATACCCGAGTATCCCAAACATACAATTGTCGCATTCGACTCTGTCAAATATAAAAAAACACATATGAGACAAACAGTTCGTATTTTTAATTTTAGCAACGGCAATAAATGTAGGAATCAACCGCAAATTGACTTACAGAATCAAACCCGCTAGTTAAGATAAAGTTGGAATCGCCCAGCCATACTACTCTCGAATCCTTGCCATTTTCATGGCCAACTGCTGATGAAGTAACGACCTTCGCTCTTGGATCAATAATTCTGACTTGCTTGTCCCTCGCGCAAGTGGCTATAAGGCTTCCAGCTCTGCTCCACGACATTGACATGATAGTATCTCCATGCAAGTCAGTATCTGTATAGATTTAATATTTAAACAACGAATATAATAAAAATCATTCAGACCAAATTATAAAATGATTATATACAATATTCTGCAAAAAATTGTACTCACCAAACAACAATTCCTTGCCGTACAAAATATCCCACAGTTGAACAGTGTTATGAGCTGAAAAGCTGAGAAGACATTCTGCCGTTGGGCTAAAAGTCACCGTCTCCACCCGCCGATGTTTTGAGCTCATCACAAGCTCCGGGTTAAGCAATGACAAATCATCAATGTTGTTGTTATTGAATGACCAAATTTTCACTGTCGAATCTGCAGATCCAGTTGCAAGCAGTCCATCCTCAAAGGGTGAAAACTCAAAATCAGTGACCAAGTCGCTATGAGTATTAAGTACGGGCAGTGTTGTTCCATTGATACCGTCAGCGTCAAGCGATACCACACCAAGTTGAGATCCTATACAGCAATATTGCACACAAAACGGAGTTTTTGTTTAGAATACGTTTTCAAGTATAAAAATCATTAGACAATATTGTTTTTAATTATGAAGTTCCAAAGAATGATGAAAGAATATAAGAATTATTTAATTTAAAAATGCATACCTGTAGCTTGAACATTGAACGCGACAAAGGCAGCCGATGCCTTGATGAAACTCCCAGAGCAGTTATATGACCCAACCGTTATATCCCTCACCCATGGGTCATGTTTCTTTAATTTCGGGGCCGCATTTTTGTACTTGGAAGCCTTAAACCGCCTCATCCTTAGTTTTAGTTAGTTACTGTCTGTAACAAAAAAAACCTTGAGTTTAACATCGAACATTATTCCTTTACATTTAAATCTCACAATCAGATCCACAACCAAAAGTCTTTATGTTAAGATAACACTTTACCTTTCCAGTTTTAAAGTTCCAACTTTGTAACGGATGTGAAATGTATATCACACTTAATTTGATTGGCAAAAAAACAATTTGTAATGCGTTGTGCTGTGTTTGTACACAATTATCCTGCTCACTCTTTATATTTCACATAAAGTTTTGATCAGAGATCAGCATGTCAAGAGGACTATCTCACAAATGACAAAATTGCATTGGAAATACTGGAATTGTTCAATTTTAGAGGAATGCTTCAGATGACTCAATACGAATGTACCGAAGTCGAAGTAACATTAGCAAATGTCACTTAAACAATAAAAGGAATACGAACGAGTGTTATTTTTATGAGCTCTGTTCCGTTTGCACAAACACACACACATAAAATATATCACCCACTTGACACTTTACTTTCCAGCAAAATTATTCGAAGATGGACAAAACTCCATCCATTCGTCGTGTGGATGACACATTCACTTAAAACCGGAGAGATTAGTATATTTTTTTACAACTTAATTCGTATACGCATCCTATTATTTTACGAATACATGATCCAATCATGAATCACACACAAACACACACACACATCTGTCAAACTTATGCTCTGCGTACGTACGGAATATTTTGAGTTTTGACTTTGAACACATATTCCTTGTTCATGATTTTTTTCTTGTGAACATACTTTGACAACATGCATACGCTCACATTCAGCTCAGCTCATTTCGTCAGAGATTCACAAACATCCCATCACATCATCAGCACACCACTTTTCTTCACTTCAGCAGATCTATACTTTATTTCGAACCCTTTGCATATATCCGTCTAAAAAAGTTGGGCTGTATATGTTTCTCTGGTGCATGTTTATTATGTGGTTTCTGTGTTGCGGTGCAAATGTATAAAACCAAAAGTAAAGCAAAAGCAAAGCGAGGAAACCCCTCACTTCTCTCTGATCATGAATTTTAGGATCCGACTTGTGTTTAGAGCATGAAGGTCTCTCTCCGTCTCGTTTTCTTTTTTTTTTTGGTTAAAATACCCTTTCCTTCTGTAGCATTTTGCTACAATTTTTCCTTGTATGGAATGAATGAGTGAGAAGAGAGAGATCTATTAATATGTCTGTACCTCTAGATACGCGATACGAAATAAGTACGACGTCTTTTCCTTTGCCTTTGCGCTCTGCTAAACCCCTATCTGGATTTATTCCACTCTCCGCCCTTTCGATGTGCATTCCAAATTGTATTATGGCATTTTGCGTTGCACTCGTCTATGGCAACCTTGAGTTTGAGTCATGGTCGGTAAGTCGGCCCGGGTACCTACTCTAACAATGTACCGTATACTCGACACTTCGGATATTTCTCATATATGTAGTATCTTCTGTAGCGTAGAACCATAACGATGCCATCATGGCCATGATATGAGCAAGAAGGGTTGATAGATTTGCTGGTTTGGCTAGAACCCATTTTTATCCTAAATGTCCACTAGATTTGCATTGTTTCTAAAAATACATTTCAGAGGCTGCAGCATACTTAAATTGTTCATGACAAACATGAAAACCGAAGGACATTGGAGCATTGTCATTGTCACGTATTCTGATGCTGAATGATGCTGTTATATGAATATAAGCAGTAATAAAATTCCGACATACGTAAAAAAAAGTGATTTGGGTAAAATCAGCATCACTTACGGTATATCCAATGATGATGTGATGATACTTATAATAAAAAAGCTGGAAAAGAAGTGCTCCTCGTCTCTTCTCTCATTTCCATCCAATTCCAATGCAATCCAGTCCAGCCGACAGACTGTATCAAAGCATATATTTACCAACTTACGTCATCCCCGTTTTTTACTGTTGCGATCCGAGCCGGGTGCGACTCACTCACTGCATATATGCTTCAAGCGTAATCATATAAAGTGTGTGTGTGGAGTGGAGGTTTTAGATAGGAATGCTAATCTCCCATTTGATTTTCGTATGTAATGCATACACACATACAAGGTCTTTGCCCACTATTTTAGAGGGGAATTGTC
>JAQFZW010001889.1:0-21721 GCA_034687055.1 Heteromurus nitidus
ATAATATTATCTATGTACATATCCACACACACATTCTGACTGACGATGAGATGAAAGGGTTGAAGCTCTTTGTAGCACGTTTTTTTTTCAGATTCATTCTCGAGGTTCGTCGTTCTGCATTGCCGTTTTTTTGCAGTGCTGATCTATCGTCAGCAGTTCATACGCTTCTCTCTCTCGGCCTACACACGGTACGGCTGTTCGCATGGAGCGAACTGAAAACAAGGTCATTTAACTTTTTGCATGTGATAAACATCTCCATCATCACCACCACATCCACATACTCAAAATCTCTGCACACACAAACACACGGTATAAATCCAATGTGCGGTTGAGTTGAGCATATATGTGCATATTATGCATCACGAGCTAAACAAATACAAAAAATGCCTGTATGTTTTTCCAACCACAATCATCTCGCGTTGACAGTGATGATTATGATGACAGTGTGACTATAATTAAAAAGAGTATTATGCAGGAGTCACATTTAAAAAACAAATAGTCGACTATAAGGAAATCGTATTGGATTGGCTGGCATAATTAATAGGTTTTATAAACCCTGCTACTGCTTGCTACCTTTTTCATATATCAAAAGACGATGTAATTTTCCTATGCAAGTTGTATTGTAGTAGTATTAAGTACTCTGAAAGAAATTAAGGTATATGTTTTTTAAATCATAAAAATGAACATCAAAAGATTAATGAAAAGACGAGTGCCAACTCATTGAGATAAAAATTTTCTCCTTGAATATAGTCCAAAAGTTGGATTGAATTGGAAGATGAGTACGTGTATGTATATGTAAAGCCTACTTACTTCCTAGATAAATAAAAGAGCTGTGTACGCTGGTCTTGAAGGTGAATTTAGTTTTCCTTTGTTCAAGTTATTAAGGAAACATTTGTACTTTTGTTTCAATTGGTGATTTCATTAAGGGAAGCGACTCTCTACCATGACGACCATGTCCTGTGCACTTTCGTTTTTGCTTGCAAGAAAATCCCAAATTCATTCTGATTTCAATCTTAAACTTTTTAATTCATCAAAGAGGTTTGGGTACAACACCTCTCTTCTCACCTAAAGCTAATACTATTAATGTGAGTAGTCAAGAGCGCCCAAGTCTGCAGGACTTCTGCAGTGAACCCAACAAAAGACAATTACTGTCGTCATGTCATAATTTGGTGAGGTTTTAGAAATGATGTGGTGGAGTGGAGTAAAGTCTAAATAGTGGGACAAGGACGAAAATTCTATAATTTAAGTAGAGCATTTTTAACTTCTTCTCCTTTGGAGTAAAAGCCCCCTCCTTTTCCTAATGGAACAATCTGTCTTCCACGTAATCACATATATTTTCTCATCAAGTTGAACGTTTCAACCTTCGGTGAATTAGCAGACAGCTGGCTTGCAAAATATTTACCTTTAAATCTTTCCTCGGATACATGAGATTGCACAACCTGTAACTTATTGTCAGAGTCAGAGAGTAGTGTGTTATATATGTTGTTGGCATTACGAGAGAGTGACGGATGGTTTTTTTGAGGGAAGGTCAGTCGTGTTGTTTTTTCTTCAGAGAGTGTAAAATATTTGAGGGAAAACCGTGCCAAAAATACTGTTAAAAATGTTACAGCTGCACTACCTCAAGTAAAGAAAAAACCGCAGTCTTTCTTTGGGGCAGTGTCGTTAGTAAACATTTTTTCTCGTGCAATTAGATTTTCATCCGAGAGAACGTCAGTATCATGTTCATGGCTAATTGTGACAACGAGGGACAACCACCACCAAAAAGACACTTTACGAAATGAATAACCTTTTCCGAGGTTCAATCTGAATTCGGGAAACTATATATTTACAGTATGGAATCAGATCAAAACTACGGTCCTCTAGCTCCTGGCAACAACAACAACCTCCCGTTTTTTTTGTAATCAACTTCGAATCCAAAAATCATACGTCTGCTCGCATCTGTTGCAATTCCGTAAACGTTACTTGTGTGAGTCATGTCATGACGACGCGAAGGGTTGCTACTGATATTAGTCAGCGTTTCAACTCCAAACAAATAAAATACGTGTTCGAAAAGGACGGATAGATTCTTCACCACAAAATCCACTGCGGCTTGACCAGTTTTCATAGAGAGAATCCACATATTATATTTATATGCACACGGTGAACATTGGAAGGAACGAGGAGAGTCAGTCTTTTCAAAAAGAAAAAGGATTTCCTTGTGCTTGTAAGACTTTGAGACTTTGTACATGGCCGTATTATTGCATTACTTTACGAACACAACATTTATATTTATGTTTTTGGCAGGTTTATATACGATATACTGTCGTCTGCGAAGGCAAAGAAGGGCTTCTTTTTCGATTCTCGAACAAAGGCAAGATAAAAAGGACAAGTGCAGCCAAATGAGTTAGGTACACATAAAAACAGATATTATACGCATATTATATCTGATAGGGAAAAAAATCAGATACAATATTTGCGTCCGTCCGTCAATATTTGGCTATGTGCACTGCATTGCAATATATATGCAGCCATAGCGAAAATAAAATTCTTCTCGTGAGTGAACATATATCTGGTTTTTTTGTGTGTATTTAATGTGTTCGTCTTGCCAAGGAAATGGTACCTTGCACACACGACTTCATATGCACTTTTCGAGTTTTGATTGAGTTGCGATTTGCGATGCGAAGGGAAATGCAGAAAGAAAGAAAAAAACTGCAATCATTACACAAACGCCAAGCCACCTCTCGTCTTTTACAAGAATTGCGTAGGTACATACAAAAGCTACCAAAAACCCGTTGATTTTTTTCTCCTCTTTGAAATGTTTATTCTAGCACGGAGAATACTCTGATCCTCTCGTCAGCAGAATCATTAAAGAGAGCCTGAATAGGAATTCTCTATTGCTGATTCATCTCTTTGCATACATTTTCTCTCTCTCTTTCATGTGAACATTCTTTTCTAGACGTACCTTAACTACACACGCCTCTGTCAGTTCTCATCGTACACTTTTAAAACATTTCTCCATACACCACTTGAATCTCATTTGTCGAGCCCACAATCATCCTTGTTAAAAATCCACTCTGAAAATGAAAGAAGCACGAAACGAGACAATTTGCGAGAGGGAGCACCGCAAAAAAACGCAGAAATAAGGTGGCAGCATCTAAAAGGAGAACTGACTGATGATGAGAATGAGAAGAAGAAGAGAGAAAAAACAGAGAGAATATATTTTTTGGCGAGCTAACGACGATAATCAGAAAGGAGTAACCAAGCTGGCCGATTTCATTTCCCGAAAGTAGCAAAAACATCATTTTCCGCTACCAGTCCATCTCATCTTTTTTCACGACGAGAGGAGAGTGTGACATACTTTTTCTCCCACAATGAGCTTTGAGCTTTTGCAGAGAGAGACACAAAAAAGAACTCTCCGGCTCGAGCCCAGTTTCATTTTTGTCTCACCGATTCCTCCTACTTGCATCTGTGCTCGAGCAACATTAAAATAATGAGCATTAGTCGTAAAACACGAGGGCAGGGAATAGGAAAAGTACTTTTGAAAACGGCGACATGATGGAGACTCCAAAATACGGATTTTATATTCATGTATTCCTTGTTACAAACTGGAATATGATGATGATGATGATATGATGACTGACGCCATTACTTTTCTCTCCTCTTGCTCATCTTTGAATTATATTTAACTTGGTTAAAAAAATGTATGCATTCCATTTCATGGGAATTTGAAATATGCTGAAGACGGAATACTACGACAAAAGAGAGACACATATGTTGAAATGTTTTTTGAGTGTATTAAGAATATCACCTTGACAAGCGGATTGAATATGAAATGGCCCATTCTCTATTCATATTATTTGAAATCCTCTGTATTGCAACATCCCTTTTCCCATTTTTCCTCAAGAATAAGGAGACGAAACGCGCGTCAGTTGGATCATTCACACACATCTAAATGCATTGTTACGCAGACAAAACTCTCGTTTGTATACATTTTTTTCCTCTTCATTAGACAAACATAATCATGACGGTGATGATGAAGGAGATATTGTCCTCAGAGCAGCATGGGAAATTAGCTGCGGTGAGATGATGTGTCTCTACTCTTTCTGAAGACGAAGAAGAGAGCTACACAGCGGATTTGTCGCAAGAAGCATTATCATATCACATCTCGTCTCTCTCTCAAATAATGACACCCCACCACCACGTGCCAGCTGTTGGGAATGAGAATGAATGTAATGAAGAATGGCAATATTCGCAGAGGAAAAAACTAATATTGTGCTTGTCTTCAACTTCAACTCACTCCCTCATCCCTACCGACTACATATGCTTCTCGAGATTGAGAGAGGAGCACTTTCTCCTCTGCCACTTACTTACTTAACGTTTTCAGCAGAGAGGCCAGACCAGGTGGCATCAAACAATAGATAATATGTGATGTTATAAGATGACAATTATATAGGTGTTGTGGAATCTCATCAAGAGCAACATAATCTTTAGGTGGAAAAAAAGAATAGAAACTAGAATGCCATCATCATCATCGTCTTCAGACGAGATATTTTGTTTTCAAATGAGTACCACACGAGCCCCATGCCACCACCACGTTTACCACCAACCACCGCGAGAAACATGGGGAAGCCCCACAGCAAATCTTCATAAAGAGAGTTTTGAATTTTTTTAGTTATGATTATATTATTTGTCGAAAGGTTTGTAGGTATATATGCCCTCTTCACATCATCATATATCGCCAAAGAATAAAAAGTTGCGTACACGTTGTCATAACCAAAAAGTCGTCATGATGATGATCATCATCATCATCACACACCCTCGCATTGTCTTTTCTACACGTGTCTCTGTCAGCGACAAGGAGTTCTCCATTTTTCCTTCGATAAACGAAACCATATATTTTCTCAACGTTTTCTGTATTCTCTCTCCGTCCTCATCTCTTGAGCCACAAAAGTGCGTGTGGTTGCATGCAAAGAGTTGATGAAGCTGAAGCGACGACATGCATCACCAACAAAGTTGTAACATTTAAGCAAAACTGCGTGAGCTACATTTTCACTTTTTTACGAGGAAATTGTCACGCCGCAAAAAAATATTTGTCATGTAATACTATACTGCAAGCGATGAAAACGTCATCTCAACTTGTGAAACTGACTATAAAACGTAACCATTAAACAAAATTTCTAGGCAAAAAAAGTTAAACCAAAAATTAATATGCTCATTTTACGATAATTAGGGAAAGGGATAAAAAGGAATTGAAAGCTCTTCCTGAAAGGATTACGTCAGGCAATAAGCTGAGTTTTATAACTGTGGTGGCGGTCAATGATTCCAAAATATATATGTGAGCTTCTCCACAAAAGAGAGAGAGAGAGAGGTGAAGCTTAAGACCAGGAAAGGTAATTGAAAATATGCTAATTGTATTCTTGTGAACCACTAAAATACCTTACGTTCTCAACATGATGATAATAACCAACGTTGGAAATGGAGAATCATTGACTCCAAACAGGAACAAAACATAAAAAAACGTACACAGAAAATAAAATTCAGTTTGCCGAACTCGTACTCATTTCCCAGTCGTATAATATTATGCATGAGCTGATTGTTGAGTTGCATTCTCATTCCCACTCAATTGGAGAGGATGAGTCGAGAGAGAGAGAGAGAGAGAGGTCGGTAGCAGATAAGAGAATGATGACAGGAAAGAGGAGGAAGTAATGTCCAGTTTGGTTCCGGTCATGTGTGGGAATATTTCCCGTCTCATCATTACCATCATCATCATTACTCTGCAATTTCACCTTTTTTCCCAAAGTCCGCAATGCATGACCAGACCAGACCAGACTTCAATTCAATGCGAACTGTTCTTCCATTATCATTACCGTACAATTTTTCTTTTCAACGGGGTTGTGGGCGGATTCTTGTTGTCCAAACGCTCATTTTGTGCAGTTTGCGAGTTTGCTTTTGAGAGGAGAAATGCACACAAAAATGCGTACTCTGTCGTAGAAATTATCTTGCACTAAGCTTGCTCTTGGAAAACTTGCAAAGTTTTATATCCTACACAAAAAAAGGTGATCCTCCACTCTGGGAATTCCTTCCTTCCTTCCTCAGCTTTTTTTTCGCCATTAAAACCACCATCATCACAAGTGTCATGTCATGAAAAAATGCAATCACGATTTTTAATTCTTCTTCATAAACTTTAAGTGTAATTGTTTCGTTTCACTTGTTTCCTGCAATTGCAATGCACACTGCAGCCGACTACAAAAGCTTCTTTTTACCAACTAATTATTATTTTGGATGTGGTGTCGAAAGAGAACAAAAAAATGTTTACGGCATGTGTGATTTTTTGATTTTGTGAACGAACAGACGCAGGCACACAGTTCGTGTCAATCTCTCAACAAAAATACTATCCTAAATATATCCCATATCTTTGAAGTTCTGAAACTGATGATAATTAAATGAGGTAAAATTCGCTCGCCCTTGAACCTCATCACACTTGCACGTATGATAATATGATGGTCAACAGCCGCAGCAGGATGGATCCTTTTTTTATGCCACTCGTAAAAAAACTTGTCTGAATTGTGTGCTAAAAAGCAAGGAGCAGAAAATCAGGGGGAAAATCAGCGAAACGCATAGATCATCAAAAAGGAACACAAATTTTCTTGTGAAGTTGTCGAGTTTGTTGCTTAATCAACAAAACTCGTGTGGAGCCAAAGGTATAGCCATTCGCTAATAATTTTTTTTAGAAATTTCCCTTCCCATTTAATTATGACGTTTTAAAGCACACAGGTGAGTGAGCTCAGTGCGTACATCTCTCTCTCTCTCTCTCATTCTGAATTTTGACTGTGTTAAGCACACACAACTGAAATGATTCTCCTCCACCAAAACAAATTGGCTTCAATGGAGTTAAAGCACGTAAAAAAGAGCTAAAGGAATATATACTGCATGCATTTTTGTAGAAAAGAACATGATATTGTTCATGCACGCATTGTGGATACGTGAAGAAAGAGAGAGTTTGAAAAACAAGCGTCTCTCTCGAACGAGAGATGCAAACAAGAGTAAAAAAGACAAATGATTATCATTAAAGTAAATAAGAGAGAGAGAAAAACTGTATTTTTATTCATTAGTGTATGCATTCTAGCTGAACTATCGATGCGCCACATATAGCCAAATAGTTTCAATGTGAATGTGAGACAAATCGCTGAAAAAAAACGAGTCTGGTCCTCATTCTCATTCGAAAAATAGTCCAGTGAATTATGAGAGGAGTTTGACTATGAAATGAGGAGAGAGAGAAAACACGTGTATGCTGTACCATTTAAGCTCATGGTCGGTGTGGTCAGATGAAGTTGAATGATCAGCTAATTCGATCCGGCATACTTTTTTTGTCTTCTCAAAAAAAATAAAGTGGTTTAACTAACTTTAGCTCTTTTACCGAAACTTTTTGTGATCACGTCATGCGCGCAAAAACTTACAACTTATTTGCCCACGTGCAATTCGGATTACTCTTTTGATTTTCATCAGAAAAAAAATTAACAAATCATACCACAACAATATTACCCTCTTACGTTTTCCTAATCAGATTACACACTTCCTTTTCGAAAAAATCCTCACGTTTCTCTCTAACGACTGTCAAAATTATTTACCTTTTGAACATTATTTGTCTTCGTTTAAAAAAAATCATCAGAGAGATTAACTTTTGAATACGCGGTGTAGTTGTCTTAAAAAAAGTTGTAAGCTTTTAAAAATACATTTGTTTTTTTTTCAAACAAAATAGTCGTGTAGAACTTTTTCAAAGTAGTGGAAGATGCAGCCTAGCCTCAGGATGGAAAACAAGACGTAACATCACGTCTCACGTCTTCTGCAAAAATGCAAATGTGCAGCCAACAATCTCTCTCTCTCTCTCTCCAATATTATCGACATATCATCTTCAAAGTCAACTTTCTGCATCACCCCAAGAGTGTGAGAGTGCATTGCCAATTCAACCATTTCAAATTGTTCAATCTGAAAAATTATGAGTTGGAGGTGATTCTTAGTGTCTCTAAAACTAATATTTCTCTCTCTCTCTCTCTTGTTCTTCTGACGAGGATGATGCGCCTTGTAAAAGCTCTTGTGAAGAACACAACCTGACTAGACTTTGACTTGCTTATCATTTTTGACGATCAAGGAACAAACTTGAAACGATTAAAAAGACATAAAAACGAGAAATCATAACCGGTATGTTTGAATCAATCAGTTTGAAAACACAAACAGAGAGAAGGAAAAACTTTCTTTCAATCCAATAACTAAATATTCTATCGTTTTCAAACTTCGAACTGACTAATTGCAATTCACCAACGAGTCAAGTGTGTAATAGTGCACATTTATTGAGAGAGAGAGAAAACCTGAATCAAATGTGCATCTCTGATCTCTCGCAAGCACGCAAGCACCGTTTGCACAAAACTCAAGTGACACGAGATTGTGACCCTATCCTCATTACTACACTTTGTTGGTCTAAAGGTGAGCAAAGTGGGAATACTTTGTCTCACATCATGCATAATAAATTAGAGATTGTTTCCTCTCTCAAATGTTTTTTTTCGCAAAGTGAGAAGAGAAAATTGTAATTACACGTGGCCGTGCGGAATGTCAAATGGAACGATGGGGGAGAGGGAGAAGAACAAGGTTTTTCCTTTTGTCGATTGAGCAATACTCATCAAAAAAATTGACTTTCTTTGTTCTCTTCTTGTATTTAAAATCCTTTGAGTACATAACGGCAAGTATGTATCATGTTCTTAAAGAATTTACTTAATTCTCCACTCTTCAAATACTCCATTCAAGTTGATGTTGATGCCACCAGCAAACATAGTTTTTTTCCTGCGTGGGGAAACCATGCCATTTGCCGTTAATTTTTTTCTCCTCTTCTTCGGTTTAAAGTGGCAATATGCCATTTCATTAATGACATGAATCACACTCATCCGTGTGAAATTCGTGAGTGAACACATGGAAACAAGTAGAATCCCGTAAGAATGTCATCCCATTCATTCAGACTTACAAACTTTCCGTTTCCTTTTCCAAGTGGAATAATATGCGAACTTGCTCGATATTTAAATACAATGTGTGCCTGTGGAAAATGAGCGGAAACAAGGTAAACAACATCTTTTTGTACGGGAATTGGATTGGTGACACCTTCTTTACGTTACATTTACCTGCTGTAGTGCTATCAACGTCGAATAAAACTCGTTATATTGATCGGGCTAGGCAGGTTTATTTTATGCATGAGTAACATGAATGAAAATGTAGTAACCTAATCCTCCACATCCTCATCACCAGCATCCTATAGCTGACGGTATTATATATTCGAATGGAGAGTGGAGCAGAAGCGGTGAAGCGTGTGAAATTGATTACATGCATCGTATACAGCAACACATACAGCCAGGTAGTTTACAAGGAGTCGAGTAGTAATTAACTTGATATTTTATGAATAACCAAGTCTCCTCGGAGGTCACAACTTTCCTCCACGTCTCCTCCGATCTACTTAATATTTGATAACGTTTTTCGTAATCCGTTTCCACTCGATTTGGATTAGGGCGAATGCATGAGTAAACATCTCTTTTTCTTTGAACTTGCGATGTACGCAAGAAAACCATCATCCCTCGGATAATCCTTAAATACCAAACCTGGTGTTGTAATCTACGTCACAACTACGATGATGATCATGTTGACATTCTCAAAAGATGGAATGAAGTCAAGCAAATATATTCTCTCGGCTTGTGTGTTGTGTCCATTTTAATCTCAAAAAAGCAAACCCTTGTACGAAAAAAAATTGGCAAAAGTGTATGTAAGTGAGATTGAAGTGTTGTTCAACAAACAAGACCAAGGAGTTAATTTTTATATGCAATTTTTCTTTCGAAGGAGCGAAGGGTCTAAAAATCGCTCCAAGGATTACGCGTGTGTATGCTCGACTTGGGATAAAGGATAAAAGATTTTGGCTTTTGCCAAAACATCAAATATTGAATAATCCTTACTTAATTTCCTCTCGTCATAATAGCGTGACACAAGCATACCCTAACATTCCTCTCTGTCTGCCGTTCCGTGTGGTGTGGTGGTGGTGGCGAGCTGTGTATTGGAGCTCTTACCTCTATATTTTTTAAACAATTTGCGAGAAGTCTATTTCAGAAATCCTTGGCGATTATTGCTCATGAGACATGAGAGTATTATAGTGTTGTGTTGTGTGTTCAAAGGATACTTCAAAAAATATGTAGTAAAATGGCAATGGAAACTGGCGCAAGGACACTGGTCTCAACTGATACGAGGAAACAAGGAGCGCAGAGAGACGAGACGAGACACAAGAGATTCTCAAAAAAAGTGTAAATGAGCGAGGACTGAAAATGGGAGTTTAAGCAGAAGCTCAGATGACATAATGACGATGTTTTTGTGTCAGCAAAAAGCTTCCAGATTTAGCCTTATGGACTGTGTCCTCTCTCCTGCATGCGATACTCTTTCATATATATATTTTTTGGCAGAACCCCCAACTTTTGCGTCATATTACACAAAAATGTTATTTAAAAAAATGAGCATTTGGGGTGGTGCTTCACAGAAGCAAATTAAAACTTGTCGAAAACTTCATCCAACTGTAAATAATACTTTCTTCCTTGAGACTTTGTCAATGGAAGCGGACAAGCGAGACAAAATGAGAATGTCGTTTGCCATCTTTAAAAAAAAGATGGCCATTTCGTCTGGTAAAAAATACGTATGCACTTTCCCTGTTTCACGTCAAGACTTGTATTTTTACTCAACTTGAATTAATGACCGAATTGCCGACTGTTCTCCAGAGGATATTTTTGTGCATATCCTCATGACCTAGTCGTCGTCGTCGTAGTGTTTTATATAGTTTCTCCAAGTAACATAACGGTAGGTCATGATTGTCACAATAAAACTGACTGTGCGCCTTGCATTCCTTTTCTAGTTGACTGCTCAATGTCAAGCACAATAGAAAAGAGACTTGTCTCTTGTCTCTACGACGCAAGTATACTTTTAGCTGATCGTGATAGAGTGAATAGAAGAAATTGATTAATTAAATAGAGGCCACTCATCGTCGTCATCAATCCTCCTTCATCACGTCATCCTTAAAAAACTTCAAAGGAGAATGTATGGATCTGGATCCCCACTCTGAACTTCAAACCCCGTCACTCTTCTTTTTTTCATTTTCAATTCGTTGGAAATTTCCTTGAGTAAAACTATTGCTTCCCCAACTTCAATAAGCTCTCAATGTTCATAATGGATTGCGATGTGGACGACGAGGAAAACTAGCATCTACCTATAAAGCTTATATACAGCTGACGATGTACAGTTAAAAAGATTTGTATTCATCACCCTTTTAAAACCTTGTCATAGAATCTTTAATGCCGGAGAGAAATCAATCTTCATTCCACTGACTGAGAGATATGGACAGAGATAAATGGAGCGCTTTTGTTCGAGCTTGTGCTCTCCCCTTTTGTGAGTGTGCAATGAGCCAACTCATTCATTCCAGATTGAGATTAATTTGAAGACGGAAGCGATAATGTGCATCAATTGAAAACTACAAGTTTGTTAGGATTGTTGAAGTATTTCAGTATATTTAATATATGTGGACCTCAAAAAAATTTATTCTAAACTCAAATTGGTTTGGTTGTTTTCCTCCTGTAATTAGTGTGCTCAGTCAATACACGCATAATCACCAAGGTTCCACTTTATTGATTTTAATGAGCTGACTTGAGGAAAAGGTGGCCAAATATGGCAATTACTGATTTTCAGTAAGTTCGGAGAAACGAGAGCAACTATTTAATAATATCCTTCTTTTGAGTAGTTTTGATGTTGATGACCACTCCTTATTTGTGGAAATTAGAGTAGAGACTAATAAGCACTTTGCTCCTCATTCAGAGGCAATTTCTGAAGGTTCCGTTAGTGACCAAAAAAAGTGCTCTTGTTTTCATCACGTTGATGATTGTCAGCCTTCAACTGTTCAACTCATCCAATTTCCTTTTTTTTCTATCTTCACTGTCTTACATAAGAGGAGGAGAGCTATGATGCTGAGTGCATTTTTATGCATTATTCATCTTCCTCGAAACAAAAGTGCGTTACACATTGTCAAATATGTGCATAGATTGTTGATTTGCCAAAACTGAAATTGCATCGTTCTCAACAAAAAAGGAGTCGGAGTCGGTAACTGCAGAAAAAAAAGAAGTTCACGTCATTGTCGCAATAGGCAATACCTTTTCCACAATTATTAAACAAAATTCGAGAGCCATAAAAATGGAAGAAGTAGTAGTCAGCATCATTACAAAAAAAATTGATGGTCAACTCATACGGTGAAATGGATGTGTAGTTTTAGTGAGTACATCATTCATCCATCCATTTTGTGAAAGGAGAGATTAAGACTGGTTTTTGACGATGATGACATCTTTTCTCTCTCTGTAATCAATTCCAGACAAGAGTTCAAGCCTCAGCTTGCAGATGAGATGATGAGATTTGGACGCTCTTTGAATGGGATTACATTTTAAATTTGAAAAAAATGTAGGTGTGCTGCTTCTTCTTCAAATGTGTATGAAACAAAAGAGAGTACATCGTGTTACAGCATCACACATATTTTTTCAGAGCAAAATAAGGTTACTGCCAGTGCCAGTTTGACAAGATATGACCACTGAGACCATCTTAAAAAACCTGAGTAAAGACAATGATGATTGCTAGCATTCAACTCACATTCACCTTCAATCTAACTGTTTGGTTAAAGTCTGAAGGCCAGCCCAACTAACGGCTCTACACTTGATCAGCTTCTTTCTTCAAAATATTTGGATTTTCTTAAGAAAAAGGGTGTTTTTTCTTAGTAGTAGGCATTTTGCCGTTGTAAAAATGTAGGTGTTGATCACATCACATCACAAATTTTTTGAGGAAAAATATATACTTTTTTTGAGGATATTCATCTTTTCTCAACTTTTTTAATCATTTCTTTTACTTCTTCTTCACCTCATAAAAAAATATTCGTGTGAGCATCATCTCTCACTTGACCGGATTTTGCATGGGTGCCAAATGGGAAAAAAGGAATTGACGTGGTGGTGGTGGTGATGAGCTCGAGCACAGAGTACAGTTGGGATATGGGAGCTTGTCTGATCGGAGATTGCCTATATACTTGAGCTGTGCAGTAGTCGTTAATTTGGTTGAACATCCCATGCAAGACTGCACAGTCAAGGTGAAGGGCTGACTAAAAGGAGGAAATTAGCTTTGAGAGATGTTAATTCATATTAATAGCCGAGTTGATCTCTATTATTTGAATGCAAATATGATCGACAGTGTTTATAACCTTGCCTTTTGTCCACTCTATGCATGTTGCGTTGTCTACACACACATACACACTTTATCGACTTCACTTGGCAAAACTCTTTCCTCAGGCAAATTTCATACGTATTTTTGAATGATGGTCTAACATTTTCGTAGTCAAACAGTTGTAGTTGCTCTCTAGAATTTGATCGCAGCTGCAGTGGAAAGGGACCTTCGAGACGATTTCTTTCCCAATTATTAACACACACACACTCACAATCCCTCATAAAAAAGCATAACCAATATGAGCAGTTAACTGCATCAAATTATATGAATTGGTTTTCTTCAACTTGCATCAAATACATAACATCATCAACTGCCTAGAGGTTTCCCTGTCGGGGTTCGTCTAACCCTTTCATGAAACGCAAACGAACAATTTTTTTTATATATTTCATTTAAGAATTAACTGCAAACATTCATTCGAGTTGAGCTCAGTCAATATTATTATATATTTTACGATATTTTTGCTGAAAGAAAGAGAGGACATTACGCTGGTTCGGCGGAAAAGAGGAAAGATTGCCAATTATAATAATTATGATGATGGCGGATCCATATGCCTACAATTAAGTAATAATCATACTCGATATAACGCAACGAGAGAATATTATGTGGCGAAGAAAAAAAACAACAAACTCCTTTTTTTCTTCTAGCACAAAAGACAAGTTAAATTCCACAGGAAGAGGGAATGGGTCAGTACAGTACAGAGTAACAATGAGAGAATATAATAGTTAAAATTGAGTATATTTTTTGGTGTGCGCACACACTTCCTTCCTACACCATACATACCACACCACTGCCACACCAAACATCAAATAATGACTCAATGACTAACTGTAAAAATGTTATCATCTGAGGCTGCTGCTGAGAAGAAGAAGAAAAAATACATAATCTATCAAGTATAAAAATCAGGCGAGAGAAGTTTGAGTGTGGTTTCCTTCAGAAAACAAAAGAAACTCGAGAAAATCTCAGTTTTTCAGGTTAGGGAAGCGAATCCAAAAAGACCACAGAGAGAAGTTTTGGAGTGAGAAGAAGACGAATAGATAGGAATTTAGGCACGTCTTAAATATTATTTTTTCGAGTAGGAGAGGCGGTGCCTCGTGATAAAAACGTAAGCCTGCGAAAAAAAATCATCATCTTCTTCTTCATAAGAACAAAAGGAATTATAGAGCCATATAAAGGCAAAATTATGTACTAAATTCGGAACGAGCACGTTCTGTGGCGCTATGTAAATGAATCGATATATTAAAAAATGCATATATTCTCTACTTTGGTTTAAGTTGAGGGAATGACAGCTTTTCGTGTGTGTGTGTGATAGGTTTTTGCGAGTTTTTTTGGACGGAATGGAACAAGGTATTTATCTATCTATCTCCTCTTCGCCAGTTTATATATTCACAATCGCCGCTAAACTTCCACTCGTCATCGTCAATCCATCGTTGTCGTGTGCGTACACGCTACATAAGCTGGACCTTGAGATTGCAAGAGTATGACCAAAACCGTATTATTTTGCGAGAAAAACTAAACAAGTTCATTAGCACATTGGGGAGACGACGAGAGCCATTTACTTTACATATACATGCATTTCCTACATAATTTTTTCCACTTTGCTCAAAGAAGAAGGCGAAGGCGTCAAAACGCTCATTACTTTTTGTAAAGTAAAAAAAACTATGAATTCCTTTTCGGGCAAGTATTTGAAGCATGAATGAAGAAGGAGTTTTTCCATTGTCAAAATTGAGCAAGTTGAAATCTGCCAGAGAGTAGACATCATTTCCTATCATTTCATGAGTAATTTTCTCATGAGAATAAGTGTACCGTATTCCTGTTTATTAATTAGCAGCTTTTATTAGAACAATGACTTCTTCTCTTTAGAGCCAGTTACTTAATACAGCTTGAGGCTATGCAGTCTCGACGTTGTCCGACCAAAACATGAAATATTAGATGGATACACCGTTTTACTCCGACGACTGGGAAGCATACATACAGTTTTACTAAATCAAGCCTCCTTTTCCCCTCTCACATGTTTGTTGAGTGGAATCAATTTAATACCTCATTTTTTTCTTCATGATCGCCAGTTGTCCACACTGAATTTGCATGACGGCCTTTCCCTTCTTCAACGTCGAATTTTTTTTTTCGTGGAGTGAGTGCATGACAAACTCACATCATACTTGTGTGCACATGCATATATATGGCGATCCTTCCGTGTGATTTCACGAGACAATATGACATTCATTATTCAAGTAATTTCTCCGACTACCTTTCCACCTTCCACGCTGTCACGCTAAGCGAAATAAAAAGAGCTCTAACTACCGCTCCACTTTTTCCTTCTCGGCTCGAACACTATACTCCGACTCCGAGAAAAAACTTTTGTGAATGTTTGCGTTTATACTCACATAGCATAGGGAAAGGATATATGGTGAAAAAAATTAGCTTAATAGAAAAGGTATACCTATATCATCGTAATGACCATACAATATGCAATAGCCTCTTCCCTCAAAAAAAATTGACTCGAATTGAGTCTTCATAACTCCTAACACTTTTGTCTTGTTTGTGTGAGAGAGAGAGAGTGGCACTTGTAAATTGTTAATGGTCTTTGGAAAACTTGCTCCTCTCATACTCATATCGGTATAGTCTTAGGGGCAAAAGCCGAAAGTAACTAAATTGTAATATTATTATTGTAAACGCTTTATTCCTTTTTAATATGATCATTATTCTTGTCCCTTCTCAGAGTGAAGTATGTGTGTGTGCATGTTTGGCATAATGAGAAATTGTCGACTTCCAAGATATTGGGCGAGAGAGGAGGGCAGTTCCCAATATTTCATATTCTAACCTTTAAACAGCGCTGTTTCTCTCACGAGAGGAATGTTTTGTTGTTGGTGATCGAGAGCATTTTATTCAGCATGACAACATTAAGAAGATCCGTGGTGGAAAAGTGTGTTTACATGTGTGATGATGATGATGTTTCGTATGTGAGCATAGACAAAGGAAGGTATATTATTATTATGTTATGGTGCGGTATGAAACAATGTCAGACCCTTTTTCTATATGTTTTGTGCCCAGGTGTGCTGTACATTATATATGGGCATATGCGAGATGGAGAGAGAGAGAAGTCTTTAGTTGACTCAGAGTTCAAGAGAGATGCTGTGAATGGGAGTTATAGAAGTACAAGCTGCTACCTGTGTGTCTTATGCTTCAAAGTGCATGGCACAAGGTAGAGGATAAAGTTATTTCACTAAAACTCCACTTCACTCTGGTGGAACACATCGACCGACTTTAAAATAGGTCACTTAAGACACAAGGAAAGAGAGAAGAGAGCGAAAAGGAGTTGGTTCGTTGGTTCGCTCGCTCGTCGTCGTCATCGTCGTCCGTCGCTGCATTTCAATTGCAACTTTTCTGAGAGAGGAGAGGAAAAAAGTGCAACACGATGAAATTGCATTTGAAGCCATATTTCGAAGAATGTCATTCTTCGTTGTCAGAATGCCTGCGTATATCCTTCTTGTGATGTTCAATGTTGGCTCAAGTAGGAAAGATAGATAGATTTTGATGCTATATAGCAGCTACCATCAAGATGAGGAGTGGAGGAGTGAAGTAAGAAGCGTCACATTATCTTGGTCTATTTTCCAACCTATCATCACGAATTTCATAAAACTACCCACCATGTAAAAAGAAATAGCAATAACCACCGTAGAAAAAAAATAGAAACCAACTTGTCATCCTTTTGGTTTTAACTATATTCTTGAGGCTTTCCCTGCAAAAAAGAGGTTTTTATATTTGACGAGAGGAGGAATTTCGTTGGGAGTTGAGTGTTTTGCGCGACTTTCGTCATATAAAGACGATGTGCATGCCCTGAAACACGTGAAAAATGGGGTGAAACACTCAAAATAAATATACCCTTTCTTCTTGGATTTGAAGAGAGAATATTATTATTATGACTGCAACAGCGTGAAACTCATATGGCGGCTAAAATAACATTTAGAATTGGGTGTAGTCTCGTCGCCGTTTAAGTGCATTCACATTCACACTTTTTTTTCAGAATGGCAAATAAGCATTTATTGCTTTAAATCCTTAAAGGAGCTTGGTTACTCGACACCTCCCATTTTTCCAATTCGTTTCATAAGTCCTTTTCTTCACCACAGTAATTAGACAAGAGTTCAGCATTCATCGTGTAAAGTCTACTCCAGCTTTCTCCAAACCAAAAAACCTTGGTTGAGTATTGAAGTTTTCGCACGGAGAAGTAATAAGTAAAAGCCAAGCCGAGCCACACACCATCATTATGATTCATCCCTTGAGCAAGTGTTCAAATCCCACACACGGAAATGAACTTGGAATACACAAAATATACATGACGAGGTTGACTTTCAATTCCACCATGGGATTTACATTTTTCAATCGAAGCACCCAAATCCGGGTCCGGTTTCAGAGTTTCCTTTTCAGTTTAATACTCTAGCAACATCATAGAAACATTATAACATGGGAAATGAGTTGTAAATTGAGTATTCGTATATACCTCGCACACGTGATTAGTCCCTATATGCATACTTCCCCTTTGTTTTTCTCCGTGAAACTGGGAAGGATAGAGAGCCATGGAGTAAATTGTAATAATCGTGAAAAGGGGAGAGAAGGGTAAGGGTTAAAAAATCCCCAATGAGTTTCATACTGGAAGCCATATCAGTTTCTCCAGCAGAGCCTACCACACACACACACACACCACTACTTCCCTTTTAGAAATGCAGCTGACGTCGTTCCAAGTATTTGTAATGTTCTCTCAAAAAAACAAGGGACATTTTGGGTAAGTTTAAGCTAGACACACACACTCAGCTTGTAATCTCCCCCTTTAAAATAGACTTTTCTAATCTTGTCTCGCGAAGATAGAATTTTTTTCTTCTCCTTCTTCAATTCTTGCTACCACGTCTTCCTCGAATTTGGCATATTTGGTAGTCGTATATGTTCCTCATGCAATCCATATCATGAGTGGATTCCAGTCTTCTTCTCGACTGACGTGACTTGATCATCGTGATCGAGAGATGCATGTTGTGTGTGCACTCATCCCAATAATGTAACATTTTCTCTTGCACTCTCCCCACGACCATCATCATCATCATCACATCACATATCTTCTTCCTCCTTCTTCTCTCAGCTTCTTCTGAAGCATGTGCCTCTGCATTTAGGATTGAGAGCTCTTTGCAAGTGCTAAACTTTTCATGATATTTTGTCCCTGGCTGAACCCAAGATTTACAATTGTCTGATCCCACTTCTTCTCGTCTTCTCGTCTTCCTTCAAGATCGATAAAAATACCCTGGTACGAATGCACAGGGAAAAAATGATTACACGAGACTCCAACTCTCCAGTTCTTGTTCATGTTGAAAACTCGGCAGGGGGTTCCTTGCATTCACTTCACCACGACGGCGATGGGGAACATCGACCGACTGAGAGTGCGTACGTACAGACACACACACATTCAACTCTGAAGATTATGTGCGTGTGTGTGTTTGAGTTGGTTGTGTCGACGACGACGCTGGGAAAGACTGGCCAGATGCGTTTCCTTGTCTGAAAAAAGTGCGTGTGTGTGGATTGGATTGGATGTGCGTGTGCAAGTTGCTCCCTCAATCCCCTCCATGTTTTCCCCTCGAAACTCCATCTCCATCCCATGTTTAGTTACAATTTCCCCATGTTATTCGCCATGCGATATGCCATGCCCAGATGTGAGAGAGCAAAGTACTATCGATTCTTCGTCGTGACGAGAGCAAAACACTGAACTGATGTAGGTAGTAGCTCTTTTTTGTTCGAAGGAGAAAAAGAGTTGTGTTTAAATGTGTGTAAAAAATGCTGCTGCTACTGCAGATAGACCAAGTTGGCTTCAACTTTTCAAGGATTATTTTTTTGATCCATGGTTCGATGGGGATCAGAGAGAGAAAGATGCTCGAGATTGTTGGAGTGGCAACCAAACCAGATCACTATTTTACATATGACTACAGTTGAAAATTTCTGGGGGAAATGGTAGATATTTATAGTTGTTCACTTCACGTGTTTCTGCATCTCTCATCTCAAAAAATAAAAACTTTATGCTTGTGCAAACTGCATATTATGTGTCTGCCTACCTCCACCTGAGCTACTTATGCTCTTATGACGCACACACGCTATATTTCCAAAACCAAATATTACTTATTCCCTCGCTTTGTATGAAAATGTTTGTAGGGAATTATAATCAGCTCTTGTGCCCACACAGCAATATGCTTAATTTGAGGCTCTTACAAAACTACAAAGAATCACAGAGAATTTTGTCTAGACTTGATTTTGCCAAAATCGGCTTATATTACTGATCAAGAGCTGTAAGCACGATTCCTTCGTATATTCTTGTTCTTTTTGAACATTTTAATAAAGCAAAGGAGTAATGGAGAATCAATAGAATAGAGAATATAGCAATTTTGAGAATGTATACCACATCCTATTCATTATCCACATCCAATTTCCAATATTACAAGGCAAGCCGTAATAATCAGACACGATTCCCGAATTTGTCGGCAATTTTGAGCCCAACTTGTGAATACTTTATGCGTAGCTTTTAATTAGCGAACAAGATTATTTACTTGTAAGCTTCACATTCACAATAAGCTCATATCCCACAAAGGCACAAGGTCACTTCAAAAAGCTATACATTTCTTCGCTGAGAGAGAGAGAGCTGAGAGCAAGACATTTTGATGTTCAAAATATTACATAAAAAAACTTCATTCAATTGATTGGCGTAACCGAAGAAAAAAGGACTTATTCGTGGTTTGTAACACAAAAGAGTTATTTGGTAGAGAAATTTTCAACTTGATAACTTTAATCATCTTTTTTTTCATTTAAATAAAAGCTGTTTATGCTCTCACAGTGGCATATAAAAAAATCATGTTTAATCCACTTCAAGGTCTTGTCCTCCAATGTGGCTTCACTTGTGCCATATATTTATTGGATGGTTGGAGTTGGATATGTGGAGACACATTCTCAGCAAATGACAACATGAATCCATATGCCCTTTCCTTCAAATTATTAATAATAACGTACGAATACTTATGTTCTCATTGAGCTCATCAATAACTAATTGTATTACTTCAGGTTCTCTCATTCTTCGAAGAAAAAAAACAAAAGGCACAAGATTAAGAAGAGCTTCGAAAAGGAATCAAAAATCGTTTCTTCCAAGACAAAAAATCACACTCGAAAAACATCGCCCCAATATTTTTCTTTCTTTCTCCCAACGAAAACTTTCATCTAATCAAATTCGAGCCAGACATGATAATGCACAAGTTTTGACAGAGCATTTCTCCGAAAATGTGGGAAGGGACGTATTATTACTATTTTTTATGGAGCAGAGGGAATTTTCTCTCTCCTCCTACAAAAAGAATTGAACAAATTTCATCTGTCAAATCAAACCCTTTATCGGATTGGACAGATGTGAGAGAGGATGAATCCTCGACGGAAATCAATAATAATATCTCGTTCAAAGAGAATAGCTAACTCACTCCCTTTTCCTCGTTAACTTAAGCTCTCTAAAAAAATGTAGTTCCACTCTCAACTTTTTTGGAGAACAAAAGCCTTCAATCGAGATCGACGTTTGAAGAAAAAGAGAGAAAAAGTGCACTTCTTTTTTGCCAGATGTAATAACGTTGTTGTTTTTTTTCTGCAAACTTCCATCCAATCCAATACACCATCAATATATATAGCTCTTTAGATTGGATTGGATTTCATTCACTTTCTAATCATTGTTTAGCTAAACATTCGATCAAAGAAAAGTTTCCATCATAATACAACTTTATATGTTATTTGCTATAGAGTTACTCATAAAGTTGTAGAAAACGTGCAAAAGTGTTGTCCGACGAGGTTATATATTTTATATATATTTTTCGAAGAAAAAACATTTATTTTGGCTTTTCCTTCAAGATTAATATCCAATTGAAATTAATCAAGCTCTACACACAATGTAAGCTCATAGCTACTTATACAACATGTTTTATTGCTTTTCAGTAGGTAGTTTACGTCTAATAACTCAGTTTAGAGAATTGATTTGTGCTTGAAAGGAGATCATTTAGAGGTTCCTCGCCCTGCAACTGTTTTCGCACAAGGAAAAACGGAAAGAAGGATATAGTATAACGTGTGACTCTGTCTGTTCATATATTATCATTCTATTCTATACCTTATGTACTTCTAAAGGCAAAGGCATACACGGAATGATATCAAGTCCATCTAATCAAACAAGATAGGGAAGCAAAATGCAGCTCTCTCTCTGATCTGTTTGCGAGAGAGTTTAGTGAGAAACGGTATATACTAAAGTTGCTGGGGACTGACTACAGAGAGACTCGACGGTAAAGTTAACTTTTCGAGTGTGAGGCCTTCTTTGATTATTCATTGGCCGAGTGGAAAAGGAAGAATTGAAGACGAAAAGTGAGAGAGTGAGACG